>JAUPMG010091099.1:0-12561 GCA_031762675.1 Pachysandra terminalis
CAATTGGAATTATGGTTACAATTATTACTTTGGATTTGGAATTTTTATTTCAGCATTGTAAGGCCCATCTGAGTGCCGATTTATTTGATTAAGTGTTGTTTATCTACTTCCTTTACTTATGTTGTTTAGCTTCCGCATACTCTATGATGAATGAGATCATTATTGTTCATCCTTTGATTTGGTTAGATATGGCAACCCGCGGTCCAGAAGTGGATCCCGAAGGTCTCACCTCGAGATTCGTGCCATCCCACCTAGGGATTAGTGCTCGGGTTTTGGGGTGTGACACTCCTTTCTTTGATGAATTAACTTGAACTTAGGTTTCCGATGTTTAATTGAAAGTGAAACTCGGTTGTTATCATTTTTCTTTCTAGAGAGTCTTTTCTTTTTCTTTCTGACGAGTCTTTTGCTATTAATAGCTACTTGGTTGAGATTCTCAACATCTATACGAAGAAGACAACTTTGGAGAGAATTAAGAATTTGCCTCTGTTTATCAAAACCCCTTGCCAATTGTTCAAAATTGGCTTGCATACTATTCATATCGTTCAAAATATTGATGAAGAGTTGTTGCATCGTCACATCTGCAATCAGCTCCCTCTCTTCAGCCATTCCCAGAACTACCGCTCTGATACCACTGTTACGTACCTTCAAAATTCAAATTAATTGAATAAGGAAATTCAAACTTGATGTTGTGGTTCTTCGAGGGAACCGACTTCCTTGCACAAGTTATTGGATTAATTGATTAATTTCTCATTAATCGAAGAACAATATTTATAGACAAAGACTCTTACCCAACTTCTTCACTAACAACCCAACTTTCAAGGAATCAAATTAACAACTAATCAGCATCAAAGATGCTTATTTCGAAATTCAAAAACATTATAACAACTAAGAATTCAAAAGAGAACTAGCAACTTGAAACTCTGAGTCAGCATATCCGTAGGTACTTAACATTCCTTTCCCCTTGAAATGACCTTGTCCATAAGGTCAAAGATTGCAGACCTCCCGGATCCCAAACAACAATTCGAAATGTTTGCATTCTTGAGAGTTTCTCGTCCAATGTTGAAATATGATGAAGAAATTCAGCAAAAACTTTAGTCTAGCAGTTTGTGAAGGTTTTAACTAAAATCTAATTGTTGCTATCCATGGACATGAACAAGTTCTTAATAGCATTTTTCTTTAGCTGCTCCTTCCTTTGACGAATTAACTTGACCTTAGGTTTCCGATGTTTAATTGAAGGAGAAACTCGGTTGTTATCATTTTTCTTTCTAGAGAGCCTTTTCTTTTTCTTTCTGACGAGTCTTTTGCCATTAATAGCTACTTGGTTGAGATTCTCAACATCTATACGAGGAAGACAAGTTTGAAGAGAATTAAGAATTTGCCTCTATTTATCAAAACCCCTTGTCAATTGTTCAAAATTGGCCTGCACACTCTTCAGATCGTGCAAAATATTGGTGAAAAGTTGTTGCATCGTCACACCTGCAATCGGCTCCATCTCTTCAGACATTCCCAGAACTACCGTTCGGATACCATTGTTATGTACCTTCAAAATTCAAATTAATTGAATAAGGAAATTCAAACTTGACGTTGTGGTTCTTCGAGGGAACCGACTTCCATTAATGGTTCTTCGAGGGAACCGACCTCCTTGCACAAGTTATTGAATTAATCGATTAATTTCTCATTAATCAAAGAGCAATATTTATAGACAAAGACTCATACACAACTTCTCTACTAACAACCCTACTTTCAAGGAAACAAATTAACAACTAATCAGCATCAAATATGCTTATTTCGAAATTCAAAAACAAGATAACAACTAAGAATTCAAAAGAGAACTAACAACTTGAAACTTTGAGTCAGCCTATCCGTAGGCACATAACATTTATAGACGCTATTCACAGAACTAAAAAAAGACTACCTCATTGTTCTTCGAACTTAATTAGAACCTTCATTACAAATTCCAATCAAACCTCATTTCCTCATATCTTCATATTATCAGAAATTGAAAGTTTCATTAGAAATGGGTTCTAAACATTTGTTAATAAATCAATTAAATCGTAAAATGGTAAGTAAGATGTTCTCTATGTGTTCGACAAATTGACAATGAAAAATGCAGTACAGTTCTTATTGTCTCACAGAATCATATTGGATCCTTCCCAGCACTTAGTGTCTCACAGAATCAAATTGGATCCTTCCTGAAAAATTCCATTGCAGTTGATATGAATTAAGAGAACGAATTATATATGCATTTCAACGATTGCAAAAAGAAACTAAACTACAAGAAAGAATCATTAAAATTGTTGAAGTTAAGTTAATGACAGAGGAGTACTTCGTCTGTTTCGATGGCGGTGGCTGAAGAAGCTGGAATTTTTGCAGTGAACAAGTGTTAGATGGTTGGCTTTAACGGTTGGGACCCGGGTGCCGGCCCGGCATCATTTGATCCAGGCCCAGGCACAGCATATCGGGCCCTGGGTTCATCGCCCACGGCACGACACGGGCACAAGCACAGTTCGGTCATTGGCCAGATTGTAGGCAAAAGCATGGACTCGACCCAGCACGACATGATAATAAGCGTACCTTGTTTCGTGCCGGGTCTCGGGGCCAAAACTAGGTACTCGTAACTGGTGCGTTTGTACTGAACCTGACCCGAGCAATTACTAACCCTAAGTAGGACATGGCCCATGGCTAACCTGGCTTGAGATGCGGGCTTGTACAAAATTTATATATCAATAGGATCAGAACGGGCGGGCTGGACTAATATTTTAAGGCTCGTTAAATATATCAAACGAGCTAGGTCAAATATATATAAGCCCAGTTTGGCACAATCTAGCCTAAAACGTTTTCTATAAATATCATTATATATATCATATTATATGCCATATAAACATATTTGTAGAAAATCACATCAATGCATAAATAACAATTAATTTGTTTGTTTATATTAGTGTCAAATAGGTTACCTTTGTATTATGATGCATATTAATGTTACGTATATGATGATCTTTATTAGATATTTATTGTACAAAAATAAGAGGATTTACGCCTTTCATAAAAAGTTACCAAGTTAACTTGCCCAACCTGTTGTTTTCTTAGGTGGGCTGTGACAGGGCAAGCGACTGTTACTTGGTGTCAAGTCCAGCATGAGCCCACCCAAGCCTGAACTGTGATCAGCTCTACCCATCCCTAAGACCATGAGATCCCAGTTGTCAAGCTTGAGCTCAAGTGCACAATAGTTAGGCTGCGTTTGGCCCTGCTTATATAAGTGCTTATTTCAGCTTATAGCTTATTAAAATATTTTTTTAAATTAAAAGTGTATTTGGTAACACCTAGTGGGTAAGTGCTTACCCATAAGCAGTAGAGGAAGGTTATCCATAAGGAGAAGCTGTTGAGAACAGTTTCTTTCACTTATGAGGGAAGTTATTTCTAAACTTTAGTTATATTTTCATAATACCTATTTTACCTCTAAACTTTCATACACTTAAATAAATGTTATTTCTAAACTTTAATAATATTTCATAATATCTACTTTACCCCCTAAACTTTCATAAGCACTTAAATATATGCATTTACCATTATTTTCTTCAAGTAAGCAATTTCTTGTTGTTGTGGATAAGTACTTCCATTGAGCCACTTATCTAATAAGTATTTATCCAAAAGCACAAGCTGAGCCAAATGCAACGTAAGAGAACCGGTAACCCCGGCTATTCCAATTAAGGTGGAAGTCGGTTTAAAGTTGATTTGTGTCTTGGGGTTTTTGATTGGTTGATAACCGGTTTCATTGATGCTTCCATTGCATAATGAGACTTGTTTGGTCGGAAAAATCATAGGAAAATGTCGCAGACGTTTTGCTTTCCTTTTTTAGAATATTAGATGTAATTTATTTTAAAGGATCCGGATCCTCTCAAGTTCTAATCACCTGTTTGTTGATTTGAAACCAATGAAAATGTAACATGTAGGATAAAGTGTCTAATTATAATGAATTTAAAATTTTCAAGCACAAATATTCAAGACAAAAGCACTCTATCATTAATGATTGTGTGACACATTATCCCTTATCCCTTATCCCTTGTGTCACATTCTAACTGGTTTCAAATCAACTAAGAGGTGATTATAACTTAAGAGGATTCGGTTATTGGAAAACCAGCAAAAGAAAATTGATCATAGTATATGTAACTGTGTGAACTGTAAGGGGACAACATACTTAAAGCCTAAAAGCAAGTTGGAAATAAACCATGAAGTCAAAGAGAATGTGCTTCTCCCTTGATGTCACCAAATTACATCATTAATAGAGAGTCTAACCCACCATGAGTGCACCGGTTTTCTTGGTAAAATTTTGCACATCTTTGTATTCATAAATGTGTTCACAGAATCACTGGCAGACGTTTATGCAGGAATGTACTTGGAGAATCGAAGAACAACCGTAAGCATAAATCGCAGTAATTCAATCCTTTTTGCACTTTCATTAGTCTAAATTTCGCTTTCAATGGCCTCAATGAATGCAGGTAACAACAATGTACTTAACAGTTAACACCTCTTGTCATGGGGCCCGAAATGAGAAGAATCATTTAATGAGGAATAGACAAAACAGATTATCTATACATCATCTCTGTACTAAAGTAGTTGACCCCTTTGCTTTAATGGCCTTCATCTCCTTTCCAAAATGCTTCCTTTGCCCTCTCAAAGGACCTCGAAACACGGAAGCACTGATATTTTCTGCGGTACTGGTGATGCGCAAATCGATAAATGATCTAAAATATTAATTAATTATATTAGTTTGCACAACAATGGATTCAAATACTTGCTTTCACTGACCTAAATTAAAAAAATACCGTTTTAATGAAATGTTTCATTTTGAAAGATGATAGCAAAGAAGGAAATAGGTAAGATCAGTCATGAATGTTCAGAAAGATGCTACAAAACTCGTACAGATATAAAAAAGAGGATTCCTTAAATAAATACTCTGCAATTCTCAGAAAATGCCAAATGCTTAAAAATTCAATCCCTCTTTTTAATGTGTCATGCCATTTTATAGCCTCAGACTCATTATTTAACCGTTTGCAATATTTCACGAACAGATTATGTTTGATTGAACAAGCGTTTTGATTTGAATATTCAATATCCAAAATGTCTAATTCAATATACAACGATAATGTTCAAATTAGTAATGAATATGAGATTACAAAGTTAATGATACATTACTGTTCTGTAATGATTCAAGTCCTTAAAGGCTACAAGATCTTCAAAGATCTAGATAGGACTTATCTCTCTGACCCTCCATTTCTAAAAGTCTGATGTTTATTTTCTCATACGCTTTAAATGAATAACTTCGAATTCACTAGTTTCGAGGAGTAATAGATATTAAGGAATGTTCCCTTATAATTTATAATATTATGTTTTCATAATAATTATTTCGAGTAACTATCTCGAAAGTTGATTTCGAGTAACTATCTCGAAAGTTGACTTCGAGTTATTTAAATGATTATCCCGAAAGGTGATTCAGAATATGACTTTGGGATAACAATAAGTTGGTCAAAGACTATATTCAAAATAAAACATGGAAATAACGTTATGCTGATAACTTCATATGAGATATTATCTGTGATGACGAATTAGCCCTCTTGAAGTTGCTTTCCTATAAATGTCATAATTGTTAGATATTTCGAAAGTTTTCTTTCAAGAATATGGTATGAAGCCTATCAAGGTCTCGTTTGCTGTCATTTTGAATCAAGAACAGTTACATAAATTTATTCGAGGAATTAATTTTGATGGCTTCTTGGTCCTTTTGGATAGAATGGAACAAAATGAGTTCTGAACTAATATAAATGGTTGGTTAACATATACTAAAATGAATTCTGACCAATTTTTTTAATTTTTTGTTTTCAATTATAATTATTTTCATAAAATCTCATAGCCACACATAATTATTTTCATAAAATCCTTTTAAATGTGATAATAACACTCCAAAATGATTTGTAATAAAAAGAATGTATTTACAAGTTAGACACTATTCACTTTATTTATAAGTTTGTCACCGCAAAAACTCAAAACTCATTCCTAAAATCTAAAATTAGGATTGGTATTGATTTTGTTATAAAAGGTGTTTTCTCATTCTCATTTTAGGAGAACTCATTCTGTCTTTACTACCGAAAAAGCCATTTTATTTGTGAGAACTCATTCCACTAACTGAAACTCATTCCAAGTCTTGAAATGCATTCCCAAAATGACAGGCAAACGAGGTCTAAAGATTTAAGGTGTTGTTGATTGTTGACAAAGACAAATCATTGGGTTGGTAAGGTAATGGATGTGTTTTCTGCCACTAGTCTATGTGACAGAAAATCATTAGGTGAGATTACCCGACCCGGTCATAAAATGTTTTTCCGGTTCCTCGTCCCAACCCTCGAAGATGATGTTCTTGGTTGAGCCACAACTCCACGGACTTTAAGGCTACGTTTGTCCCGGTTTATATAAGTATTTATTTTAACTTATAGCTTATTAAAGCACCTTTTTAAATTAAAAGGATGTTTGGTAACAACTAATGGGTAAGTGCTTATTCATAAGCAGTAGATGAAGGCTACCCATAAAGAGAAGTTGTTGAGAACAACTTATACAGGAAGTTATTTCTAAATTTTAGTAATATTTTCATAATATCTATTTTAGCCCTAAATTTACAAACACACTTAAATAAATGGTATTTGTAAATTTTAATAATATTTTCATAATACCTATTTTACTCTTAAACTTCCATAAGTACTTAAATTTATTTATCAAACGCTATTTTCTTCAAATAAACAGTCTATTGTTTTTGTGGATAACCCATTAAACCACTTATCCAATGAGTGTTTATCCAAAAACACAAACCAGCCCAAATGCAGCCTAAAAAAAAAAAATTTATCCATCCATTCAAATTTCCTTCACGTGTCTTCTCTCTAAAAAAAGTAACAATTATTAAAAAAAAATTTAAAAATACATTTAGCTCCAAATGAGCTACAGTAGTGATTCATCTTCTTAGTGGCTCGAAATAACAATCATCGTACTGATTGGAAGGGACCAAGAGGCAATGATTTGGTGCTTTTTTTTTTATGTCATTTGGCCTTATTCCTTGGGTGTCTGGTGAGAAAAATTGTATAAAAGATACTTCTATATATAATTTAAGTTAAAAAAAAATGCATAAGAGAAAAGAAAGGATGATTATATTATTTTATTGTTCCACTTAAAGATTGCTAACTGCTTCCTTCAAATACAAGGAGCAACTTCTGCTTTATCAAAATAAACTTCTTTGGAAGAATTTTTTTTATCCAAAGCAGCTTTTAAAGTATCACCAAATACCCAAACATTAGGTGCGAAATCCTTTTAGGTCTAAGAAGGGCTTTCTAGCCCTTTGTAAGCTATCCAAAACGGGTCACTCATTACTATCTTGGCGTGCGAGGCTTCAACGTCTTAAGGACTCTTAAGCATCATTCCAAAACAGTCTATTGGGACCTTATCATAACCAAATGGTAATTAGGGGTGTCAATTGGTTCCGTCTAAACTGAACAAATCAAACCGAAAAATCGGTTTGATTTGATTTTTTTTCCCATTTTTGTTTGGTTGTGTTTTAGAAAACAAAATAACCGAAGTAATTTGGTCTAATTCATGGTTAAGGCTTCAACTAAACCAAATCAAACAAAAAATACACACATATACAAATACACACGCGCGCGCACACAGACACACACACACACATATATATATATATATATGTGTGTGTGTGTTAAGTCACACAATTCACGGATTGGATAAATAGGTAAATTTTGATATTTTAAAACTTAAAAACGGATAAGTTTAAATATTTTTAAAACAATTAGAATTAAAGTTTGAAAAATAAGATAAGCTTTGATATTTTTAAAACTTTAAAACTGGGTAATTTAAGATATTGTTAAAACAATTAGCGGTTGAAGTTTAAAAAAATCAACATAAAGTAAAGTTATATATATAGACGCTTGTAGGCGCTCTGGACCACAAATTATTTTCAAGTTTGGCGTTCTCACTTTCGTTCTCGCTCTCGCACCGGCTCGGTGTTTCGGTGACTTAATGTGTGTGTTTGCACACACATGGGTGTGTTAGAAAATAACATTAATTTTGTCAAACTGATCCGAACATCAAGATTTTTGGTTTTTATTTCTACTTGATTTTATTTTCAATTTTAGTCATTATAGTTCAGTTTGGTTTTCAATTCTCTATACCAGTTTAGTTCGGTTTGCGACTTAACGTAATGTAATTCAGTTTGATTTTAGTTTGACCACAAAACCGAACCAACCCGAAAAACTTTAGAGATGAGGCCCAAACCCAAATGTAAGGTAGAAAAACAGGTACTCCACCATATTTTAGTGCCCCAAGTTGCGTCCAAGCTAAAAGCTGGTCTAATAGTGGAGTCCCACATTTTACAAGACTAAGCCATATAGGAGGGCATGTTGTTTGGAGTGAAATGTGAGAAATATCAGTTAAGAGTATGGGTGTATGTACACCATACATCCAATTGTTCCTTGCATATCAGTAAAAGATAAAATTAGCTGAACACGTAGCGTACACACGCTACAACAAATATTCCAACATTTCTACTCCAGAAATGCTCTCGTTATCATTGTTAGCAAAACGTGAAACGTAAAAAAAATGGAACGGAAAAAATACGAGTTTAATATGGTTTTAATTTAAAAAAACGTAGTAAAATAACGGTTAAATAAACAGAAACATAAAAAATATGTTTAATAAATAATTCGTATTTAATACGTATCTTGTTCAAAAAAAACGTCAATATAATATATATATATTAATAATTAAATAATAAATTTTTTTTTTGAAACTTGTTATAAAACCTTTTAACACAAAAATAAAATTGTCGGCTAGCACGCATATATCATTAGAACTTCCAACGGACGAGTTTTTTGTTTTTGATCAACTTTACACAATGACTTTTTTAAACATATTTTTTTGACTTTTTTTTAAAAAAACGCATTTTTTTATAAATTTTAAACGTTTATGCAATAAAACATTTTAAACCGCGTTTTGCTAACAATGCTCGTTAGAAGGAGGTGAGCACAAGTCAATTTGTTCAACTATGGGTCCTACAATCACTGACAGATCACGAATCCGACAGTTGTTAAGAGCCCGACATGACATCGAGGTGAACGCAAGTCAAATGGAAGATAACCTGTTTGTTTTGATTAAGAAACTTCATGCAGATCCAAAAAGATTCAACTGTTGGAGTCAAAGTTTCAAACTCACACAAGTCAATCATTTTTGGATTTTCCCTTATTTTAATGGTGATTGATGGGTCTTCTCTTCACACTGGTCTATAAGACGGTATCATCAGAACCATAGATGTATGATTTATTATAAATAATGATTGTGACAATTTGAGATTAGTCCAACTAATGAAGGGTCTGATCAAGTAGGGTCCTGAAGGTGAACTTGTTTATTTTTAGGGTGAATTACACCCACAAATCCTTGGGTTTGGCATAATGACAACAAGTAGCCTTAAATCTTGGCTATCACAAATATATCTCCCATACTTTTGAAAGTATGTTATAATATACTCCTTCTCTTAGTAACGATCAATAAAATAATAGAATATTTGTTTTTTGCTTATTAAAACATATTTTAAAGATGAAAATACCCCTATATACCTTGTTTAGGCTGCGTTTAGCCCGGCTTAAATAAGTGCTTATTTTAGCTTATAGCTTATTAAAGCACTTTTTAAAATTAAAAGTGTGCTTGGTAACACCTAATGGGTAAGTGCTTACCCATAAGCAGTAGAGGAAGGCTATCTATAAGGAGAAGAGAAATTGTTGAGAACAGCTTCTCTTATCACTAAACTTTAGTAATATTTTCATAATACCTAATTTACTCTTAAACTTTCATAAGCACTTAAATAAATGTTATTTCTAAACTTTAATAATATTTTTATAATACCTATTTTACCTCTAAACTTTCATAAGTACTTAAATAAATGTATTTATCAAAAGCTATTTTCTTTGAGTGAGCAGTTTATTGTTGTTGTGGATATGTGCTCCCATTGAGCCACTTATCCAATGAGTACCTGTCCTAAAGCACAAGCTGGGTCAAACGTAGCCTTAGCTGCTTTTGTCATGGAATTGATCCAATACAAAGTTAGCTAAGAATTCAAGGGAAGCTTCCCTGCATAGGATTTGGCATATTGGTACATGTGCAGACTTCCAATGACAAAATTTGCAAATCCAATCCTGTTGTTAGATTCATCATTTTAAGTGCTTATTTCAGCTTGTAGCTTATTAACACTTTTTAAAATTAAAAGTGTGTTTGGTAATACCTAATGGCTAAGTGCTTACTCATAAGCAGTAGAGGAAGGATAATCATAAGAAGTTATTGAGAACAGCTTGACTTATCACTTATATGGGAAGCTCTTTCTAAACTTTAGTAATATTTTTGTAATACATATTTTACCCCTAAACTTTCATAAACACTTAATAAATGTTATTTCTAAACTTTAATGATATTTTTATAATACCTATTTTACTCCTAAACTTTGATAAGCACTTATTTACCAAACGTTACTTTCCTCAAGTAAGCAGCTTATTGTTGTTCTGGATAAGTGTTCTCATTGAGTCACTTACCCAAACGCAGCCTAAGACTTGTGTTGCATGCTTTATAGAGTTGTCCGATTTGTTCTGGGTTGTCATGTCCATGAACAATTGCCTCGTACAAACGACCAATCAAATTTGCATCTATAATCCCCTTTGGCCTTTGTTTTTTTTTTTTTTTGCATCCATGCTCTTATATTATGGTGTTTTTGTATTTATATACTATTTATATTTTGGTATTTATATCTATATTTCTCTATTTACTATAGCCATTGTGATCTGTACCCTTCGGTTCTGTTTGTTTCACCGTAAATTTCGGAAAACAAAGAAAATAAATGACTGTATTTTTTTACAGGTTTTTTATTCTATCTCTACATTTTATTGTTGTTTGGAAGAATGAACTAGACTGAAAATTCGTGATTCCTCCGGTCAGAAGCAAGTGATTTTCCAGCAAAACAAACAGAGCCTTAAAAAAACAAGCTCCCATTATTTAATTTTGTTGAGTGGTAATAATATTTTTATACAATTGGTGTATTTTGCATTTATGTCCCTATATTATTACATTTTTATATCTATACCTCTCTATACATACATTAAGGCTGTGTTTAGCTTGACTTCTTTAAGTACTTATTGTTACTTATAGCTTATATAAGCATTTTTAAAAATTAAATATGTGTTTGGTAGCACTTATGGGTAAGTGCTTACCCATAAGCACTAGAAGAAGGCTACCCATAAGGAGAAGCTGATCTCAATATTTTTAAAATACTTATTTTACCCCTAAGCTTTTATAAGTACTTAAATAAATGTTATTTCTAAATTTTAATAATATTTTTATAATACCCATTTTATCCCTAAACTTTTATAAGCATTTAAATAAATGTATTTACCAAACGCTATTTTCTTCAAATAAGCAATTTATTGTTGCCGTGGATAAGTGCTCCATTAAACAACTTATCCAATAAGTACTTATCCATAAGTACAAGTCAGGTCAAACACAATCTAAATCAACATTATTGTGTTTGTACATCTTTGTCCTTCTATATAATAGGATGTATATTGGTATCAATACATTAAGCGAACATGAACATGTCCAAGTGGTAGATTGGGGTTGAATTGAGTATGGGAATTTGTTTTGTATCTCCATTACATTTTGATAGATTGGCGAATTCATTTATGAAGTCATTTCAATGATCATCATCATCATACGTTTTATCTTTAACTTAGTTGGGGTAGTCAAATAAAGTCATTTTAATCATTTTACAAAAATAATAAATATTTCTTGCAAATTTTCATGTCGAGGGTGTAGATACAATGGATGTGATAAATAAAGCATAAAATAAATAAATAAAATTGCGTTCTACTAGGAGTGTCCAACGGGTTTTATTGTATCGGCCGTTTCGTGTCTAATTTTGGACCCCGAGAAAACATTTCGAAATAACAGTGATTATATCAAAATCATTGATATCCTGAAGCACCATTGGGGACAATCATATTAATGATTCGAAAGTTATTTACTTAACATAAGAGAAAATAAATCCTAGACTTTCAGGAATGGGGGACCAGAGAGATGAGTCTTGTCAAGATCCTCGAAGATCTTGAAGCATTAAAAGATTTGAATCAATACAGAACAATAATGTATCATCAATTTTATAACGTTATATTCATTAAATTAACCAAACATTGTGAAAGCATTCATTGAAACGTTATACATTGAATTAGTCGTTTTGATATTGTTTTTTGAACCATTCCTGACTGATCTTACCCTTTTCCCTCTTTGTATCTTTGGAAACCTTTCATTGGAACGGTTTTTTATGATTTAGGCTAGTGAAAACATGTATTTGAATCCATTGATTGCTCAAACCTCCATAGTAAATTGATTGGTCATTTACTGGTTTGTGCATCACCATTTTTGGCGACTTCACTGGGGAACTTGATTTGTTTCCTATTTCTTTAGCATCAAAGATCAGTC
>JAUPMG010091110.1:0-12561 GCA_031762675.1 Pachysandra terminalis
TGGGATCGACGAACAAGCATTCAGGATCCCAGCATAGGTAAAAGTGTTTGGAGGAACTCCAGATATCTCCATCTTTCGAAAGACATCGATTGCCTTGTTAAAATCCAAGTTTTGATTGAAACCGGAAATAAGAACTGTCCAAAGCCAAACATCGGATTCAATCGTCTGATTAGAGATCTTCAGAGCATCACTCATTCTTTGACACTTTGAATACATATCTATAAGGGCTGTCTTCAATACCAAATTCAGCTCAACTCCCCAAATGATCACATGAGCATGGACTAATTTTCCGTATTCCAAACCAAGAAAACCAGATGCCGCTAAAACTTTCACGAAAGTGAACTCATTCGGATAAACTCTGGCCTCAATCATGCCAAGATACGATCCAAGAGCCCGACTCCACTCTTGAGCTTGGATAAAAGCAGAGATCATTGAAGTCCAAGAAACTGTATCTCTATCCTTCATACATTCAAAGATCTCATATGCTTCAACAAACCTATCACATTTAGAGTACAAACCAATCAGAGCACTACCCAACACCGAATTCGATTCAAATCCCATCTTTATCATCTGGGCATGAGTACAAGCTCCCCGTTCGAATTCCTCTAGCCAAGAACACGCCCTTAAGATGCTCGAGAAGGTGAACTCATTAGGGACCAAACCTGAAATCACCATCATATCAAACAACCCAATTGCCTCCTCATGGTTTCCACCTTTGACATAAGCAGATATGATCCCTGTCCAAGTGACCACATCCTTATAAGGCATTTCATCGAACACATGGCGAGCTCTTTCCACTCCAAAACATTTTACATAGAGCAACAACAGATTATTGCTTAAAAACAAATTCTGCCGAATACCCAGCTTGATTATAAGGCTGTGAACACAAACACCCTCTTTCAAGGACCTTGAGTTGCAGAAGGAAAGAACCCATGAGCAGAATTCAAGGGAAATGGAGGATTCAGGAACTTTAGCAGTAATAGAATCTAATGGGTGTTGAAATTCGAGATGGGTATGGTGAAGCAAAGCAGATGAACTGAGTTTCCTGAGAGAAGAAGAAGAAGAGATTGCTAGGTTTTGAGGAGTAGGAAGCAATGGAAAAGATTGGATACAGGAGAAGATGAGTTTGAGGAAACTCATCTTCTGGTAAGGAAAGGACTATTGAAAAACAAGCTTTGGTTTCTTGGGCAAAAAAGAAAGATCTTAAATTATAAAGGTCAATCTAGAAAATATGGTATAGTATAGGGTTATCTGAGAAATATCCCCAGACCAAACGGCTAAGAAATCTCGTCTAATTATCTTCTTCATTATATTGTGAGATTTGGTTTTGGATTTGGATTTGGATTATAATCTCTTCTCTTCTCAAAGCTCTCTCTCCTTTGCTCCTGAAGAATAATGGAGGGGATTTCCATTAGAACTACACCTAGGGTTTCCTTTCCGAGCAATTCTTCATTGAGACAACGCATTCGAAATTTCAATGTTTCAAGTTTGATTCCTGGAACTCTAATGGAGGTTGGACAGAAAAGGACTCTCATCGGTTGCATTCGAGCTGAACAGGTTGGTTAGTGTTTTGATTTAAGCTTCTCAGTTCTTGATTTCGTGAATTTAGAGCTTTATATATCACTTGGAATATGAAATATTAGGGATACAAACAGCTTTTGCTGTGTTTGAATCAGAAAAAGGAAAAAAAGATTAAATTAACAGATTGTTTTTTCTTCTAAATTTTAAAGATTGAAGCCAAATTCAAAGTACTCCAAGTTATTTTGTTACAGACCCAACTGTTGTTCCAAAAGCCCCAGAACTTATGGAAACTCATTTGGTTAAGCACTTAACGTATAGGATCATAACATTCCACCGCGCTTCCATAGCCGACGTTTACGGTGGCCCACTCTATCAACACTGACCTGCTGGTAGCCCTTTCCTTATTGATGGCTTCTCTCACCTATCAGTATTCAATGACTTAGCACCGTGCCCATACATAATACCAAGGCATTTTAATCCAGCCTATAGGTCGCCCCCCTCCATGATTCAAACCCATGATGTTGGTGCCTGCTCTGATACCATTTGTTACTAACCTAACCATGGTTCCAAAAGCCCTAGGACTTATGGAAACTCATTTGGTTAAGCACTTAACATATAGGATCGTAACACATTTTCTTTACGAATTGATGAAGTATTGTAGAGACATTGGATGCATTAATTTAGAATGTTTTAAATAGTTCAAAAATTCAAAGTTTTTGTTTGAATATGTTACCCAAAGAATGAGCTCAGTTGATTAAAAAATTAATTAACTGTAACCTATTAAATTTATTAATTTAATCCCCCTTGAACCCTCCCCCCCAAACTCATTTTTCAATGTAGAACTTCATTTGCAACCTGGGTAATTGATAAATCACATAAACTGTTTGAGAATTAAAATTTTTTGTTGTTTTTTGCTTGTAGTTTTGTTGAAATGTGTTGTTGCCCAAAGAATGAACTCAGTTGATTAGAGAATTAACAAACTGCAAACTATTAAATCTGTTAATATAATCCCGCTTTGAACCCCCTAAACTCAATTTTCAATGTAGAACTTCATTTGCAACCTGGGTAATTGATAAATGGCATAAACCGTTTGAGAATTAAAATTTCTTCTTGTTTTTTGCTTGTAGTCTTGTTGGAATGTGTTAGTTGCCCAAAGAATGAGCTCAGTTGATTAAAGAATTAACTAACTGTGAACTATTAAATCTGTTAATGTAATTCTCTTTGAACCCCTAAACTCAATTTTCTATGCAGAACTTCATTTGCAACCTGGGTAATTGATGATAAATAACATAAACTGTTTGTGAATTAAAATTTCTTGTTGTTTGTGTTTTTAGTCTGGGTCTGGCGATGGTTCTGATATACTTTCCCCAACCACTGATTCAGAAGGGAATGTTCTTAAAGTCAAAGAGTGGGAGTTGGGGAGATTTCAAGATGAAGTAGCTGCCAGCCAGGGTATCAGAATCAGGCGAAGGCCGCCTACCGGACCACCTTTGCATTATGTGGGTCCTTTTGAGTTCCGAATACAGAGTGAGGGCAACACTCCTCGTAATATTCTTGAGGAAATTATATGGCATAAGGATGTGGAAGTCTCACAGGCACTTTCTCACCCAGTTTCTGATTTTTGTTTTCCTATTTCTTCTAAAAACTATGACTTTGTGATTTTGTTTTTGTTCGTATTATTAAGTTTTTCTCTTTTCAGTTAAAAGAGAGAAAACCTCTCTATGGGCTGAAGAAAGATCTTGAGAATGCTCCGCCTGTTAGGGACTTCACTGGTGCTCTGAAGGCATCCCATCTACGAACTGGAATGCCAAGTTTAATTGCTGAAGTCAAGAAGGCTTCTCCAAGCAGAGGAGTCTTAAGACAGGATTTTGATCCAGTAAGCCTGCTATCTTTGCTCTTGATTCTTTTGAGTTATGATGTGAACCTTCTGCATATTTAGAATCACAATTATGTAGTCAAAAAATGAACCTTCTGCATATTTAGAATCACAATTATGTGGCTGTGCTCCGTTTTACCCATTAGTAGGCCTTTTTCACATTATGCTAGTTATGACGTGGTTCAAAATTTCTCCTTACAGGTTCAAATTGCTAAAGCTTATGAGAAAGGTGGAGCTGCTTGCTTGAGTGTTTTGACAGATGAGAAGTATTTCCAGGTAAAAATCATTATTTGACTTAAATTTTGCCAGACATTATGAACTGTGTCTGTGAACTGGTTTGATATTGAACTCCTATCTGAAGCAGGGTTTTAAATTTCGATTTCATTTGAGATTTTGGCAGGGGATCCCAGCAAAATTTCGTCAAGTATCGCCGAAATGATGGAATATTGCAAAAATATGACCCCCATATTTTGTGTCGCCAGACTAGAAAATGGCGATATTTTGCTGGCATGCCGGCGAAATTTAAAACCTTGATCTGAAGTATGTATATTTTACTAATCATCTTTATGTTTCTTCTGTTTTATTGATGGAAGGGAAGCTTTGAAAATTTGGTAGCCATAAGGAATGCTGGAGTGAAGGTCTGCCTTGTTCAAAATATGCTCTTGTACTGCATAATCTATTCCTGTTATATGAATGCTCTGGTACAATGGATTGCTTATATAATGCTTCAAACATGACCAAAAATGCAGTGTCCTCTTCTTTGCAAAGAATTTATCGTAGAGGCTTGGCAAATATATTATGCTCGAACAAAAGGTGCAGATGCCATTCTTCTAATTGCTGCTGTATTACCTAATCATGACCTTGGATACATGACCAAGATATGCAAAATGCTTGGGTTAGCCGCACTTGTTGAGGTTAGTATAGTGTTTTTCTCTTCATTATTACTTATATCATTGTCGGCGTAGCTAAAATGCTTCAAACAAGTCTTGCAATCCTTAGGACTAGAACTTATTGTTGTTTTTTAATATGTCTCTGAAGGTGCATGATGAAAGGGAAATGGATCGGGTTTTAGGAATAGATGGGGTCGAACTTATTGGTATCAACAACCGTAACCTTGGTAAGGATTTTAACCTCGTAAAAATGGCCGACTCTGTGAACTGCACTATCCTTGTTAACCTTAGATTTCATGGTTCCCCTCCCTTCTTTCTTTATGAGGTTTTATTTGTTAATAATCAAATATCTAGCACTTTGCTTTATGCACTTATTTGTTATGCTGGCTTATTGTTCTCATTCTTTGCTTTTTCTACATTTTTTTGCTCATATAAACTTTACTGTAGATAAAAAATTTCGTGGTAAATGTATTAACCAGTGTTTTACAAGCGGATTGGGCTGACCAGTCAAACCAATGATTGGACATATTGACTGTTTGATTCAAATCTTGGTCTGATGTGGTTATTAAATCAGTTTGAACTAGATCAAACCAGTAGGAAGCAGTGAAAACCAGTAAGAACCGGATGGAAACTTGATTGAATCGAACTGTTTGGTTCTCTATTTTTCTTTAAGATGTTGCTTGGTGTTCTTTTTGTTGATAAGTTGAAACTCATTCCAGTCGGTGGAATGCGTTCTCTAGGAGAGATGGTTGTTTGGTTAGGAAATAGAGAATGAGTTCTCCTAGAATGAAAATGAGAAAAGCCTCTTCTCATCAAATCACCCTTCACCACATTTCTATAGTTTAGGTACAAGTTTGTAAATTAGACGAACTTTTTTTTTTCTTGAGTTGCTAACTTGTAAATATGTCATGTTTAATTGAAACCCATTTTATTTACATTTCTACCAAACATCTATTTTAGGTCGCAACTCGTTTTGCTACATGTTAACCAAACACGTCCAAAAGACCTTCAAAATTAGTTCTTCAAGTTCCAAAACGAGTTTAAGGAATTTCCGGTTTTTTAAAACATTGATACAAACTCTTTTTTTTTCTTTCCCACGTTTCAACAAATCTAAGATGTCTTCACTGGTAGATCTTTTTCCTTAAGAAAACATATTTCCTCCTGTGTTGCTACTATTTTCAAGCCTCTTTAATTCCCACATATTGGTAATATACACTTCAATAGAATTAGGTCATATTTATCATGTATATACCTTCCACTGTTCAATCTTAGCGTAGTATTAACTGAAGAAAGAAAATGAATACTATAATCATTGTAGATAATTCTGCAATAAGCTTTCTCTTTGCTTTTCTTTTATTTGCAGAAACTTTCGAGGTCGATATAAGCAACACAAAGAAACTTCTTGAGGGAGAGCGTGGGGAATTAATCCGTCAAAAGAACATAATCGTAAGTGGTGTTTCATTTGATGTCCTAGATGTTAAGAGCACTGAAATTTGTTCCTTTTTGTGCATGTTGTCATTTAGGCTGTGTTTGGAACCTTGGATTTTGAGAGAAAAGAAAAGAAAATGCTAAAGAAAGCACTTTCTCTTGTTTGGTTGAAGAAGGAAAGAGTTGGGGATAGAGATTTGGAAAGAAAGTAATTTGAAAACTTCTCTTTTGGGATCAAAACCTTTCTCCTCAAAAGGTATAGATTTTGAAATGAAAGAAAAGAAAGGTGGAGAGCACTCTCCAACACTCCAACTTAACTTGCAACAAACTTGGGTTTTCCTTGGCAGCTAATCAACCTTGCCAGATATATGAGAACCCAAAGGAAAGTCGTTGAAAGTTGCCAGATTTTGATTTTCTTTTCTTTATATGTCCAATCTTAATTCTTAACCAAACACTTGAAAAGAAACACTTCTTATTTCTTTTCTTTTTTTTTTTCATTTCATTTTTTACTTTTCTTTTAAAATCCAAGGTTCCAAACACAGCCTTATGTGGAGGGATTGATAGCGCATCTTTCTTTCTTAAGGGCCGCAACATAACTTTGTTTTCTCGAGTTTTCAGGTGGTGGGGGAATCTGGGCTGTTTACTCCTCGTGATATTGCTTATGTACAAGAAGCTGGAGTTAAAGCGGTAAGCTCCACGATGCCTGCACTTTTCATTGAAAGTTCTCTTTGTCATCTTTGTACTGGCACCGCATATGAATCATGAGGTTAGTTCTCTCACACAAGTGAGGGAGAAAGGTAGTGTCCACACACGCACATACACACACACAAATAGAATATATGCTGTGGGTGTATGTGAGTACATCAAGCCTACAATGGACTTTTTTGCGCTCAAATGTATTAACAATGTAAATGTTGGGTGTGTGCTTGACAACATAGTGTTTGAAATCGGGGATCGGATGGGGATCGTTCCCGGCCGATCCTGAGTTGGATCGGTAATCCGTATTAAGATCAGCCGAGTCAAACGAGTCAAAAGAACAAAAACAAATGATAAATTATTTGTCTCAGCTGATTTGTTTCGACGTGTACGAGTTGCATTGGATGGTCCGAACGAGTTTGACCGAAATTGACCGAGTTTGACTGATGCATGTGTCATGCATGTGTCATGTCTCGGACCAAGCCAATCCCGAGTTGTATCAGACGATTCAACTCGGGATCAGCCGATCCTTTACACTATGCTCACTGGTTACATTTGTTTGCATTATCTAGCCATCAATTGAAGTATTTGAATATGCCTTTTACATGCATGCTTGTGTTCCTACCAATTGGTACATTTGTGGGTGTCTACATTCATGGTAATTCTTATGATAACTCAGAAGCGTAATTTTGTTTCTTTGTAGGTTTTGGTTGGGGAGTCGATTGTGAAACAAAGTGATCCGGGGAAGGGAATAACTGGACTTTTTGGTAAAGATATTTCTGTATGAATTCCATGCTGTTCCCTTTTGCTCATGTAACTTTTTTGGTACATTTTACAAGAAAGAAAGAAATTATTTTGTTTTTGTCACCGAGTAATTTAAGATCACTGATTCAGTAGATAAATGCAGTCAGTTGGAAGTGCCCAAGCACAGATGAAATTGATTGGTACCTCCTTGAAATGAACGAATATCTTCTGTGAACCTAGGCTGTGTGAACCTCACGTGAGGGCACCACGTTTATATGACCGTCACCGGTTAAGGTAGAATCCGGTTTAGGTACAAGCAAGTTTCAGGTTCACAAGTCTCTTGGGAATTTCGAAGTGTCAGTCACCGTTTCTAGTGGGGCTGCCTGAGACCAAGGACGGAGCCAAATATGGGGGAACTCTGCCTCAATTTTTTTATAAATTGCAATTTAGTTAGTATTTTATAATATATTATAAATTATCCCCTTAAAATTTTTTCTTGCCCCTTAAAAAGCAGTAATAGAATATTTAATAATTGGTCTTCCAAAACTCTCATGGTTTTTCACAAGTTTTAATAATTAGTTTTTTTTCATACATACATATTTTTTAAATTACAAATTTTACCAATTTATTTATACTAGGCTGTATGACTTTTTATGTCGTCGAGCATCGCTCTAGACAGAAGTATGCATAGCATTCTACGTCGTTGAGTATTGTTCTAGATGGAGGTATGTATCCCCTTTTATGTCGTTGAGCGTCACTCTAGACGGAGGTATGTATGGCATTCTACGTCGTTGAGCATTGTTCTAGATGGAGGTATGTATCCCCTTCTACGTCGTTGAGCATCGCTCTAGACGGAGGTAGTATCACCTTCTATATCTTAGACCATCGCTCTAGACGGAGGTAGTTTCTCCTTCTACGTCTTAGAGCATCACTCTAGACGGGACGGAGATAGTATCACCTTCTACGTTTTAGAGCTTCGCTTTAGACAGAGGTAGCATCACTTACGATGTCATTGAGCATTGCTCTATATGGAGGATAGTATCGCCTACGACGTCATCGAGCATCGCTCTAGATGGAGGATAGTATTGCATAGGATCTCATCAAGCATCGCTCTATACGGTAGTTTATATCGATGTCTTACAACTTACAGGGAGATCTCTCCCTTTAGGTGTAAATTCATATCGATGTGTCAACGTCTTACATCGTTCAGGGTTGTCTCTCCCCTTAGGTATAAATTCATATCGACGTGTCGACGTCTTATATTGTCTAGGACTGTCACTCCCCTTATGTGTAAATTCATATCGACGTTTTCACTGAGTCGCATCTCTTTGGTAAACGTGAAACGCACCTCTAAGGCTCTTAAGAACCTGAGAGGTTATCCTATCGTAGGTGGGCGCCTTTGAGTATGATTTGAAAGGATGTCCCAGCACAAGTGAGACACTTATGATCCCGAGGGTTTTGGGCGCCCTTGAGTATGACTTGAGAGGATGTCCAAGCACAAGTGGGGCACTCAAGAACCCGAGGGGTTGTCTCATCCCAAGTGAGCGCCCTCGAGTATGACTTGAGAGGTATCTCTGTATCGGCATCTTGCTGTAAAGGGGTCTGGCATCCCGCTGTGGAGTACTTGTTGATATTAGCTTTATTGTATATTCATTGTAGTGTTGATCATCTTGTGATATGTGTAATAAAGGGTCATCACGGTAGCGCACACTACTTTCTCCCTATATCTATGTCTTAGTTGTATATTCCTTGAACCGGTTCCTCAAACCGACCGGGTTTTTCCTTAAGAAGTTCCCGAGGGTTATACCCATAGGTATCAGTGGAGATCTTGCTACGTGTCGGTCATAGTTCTGACACGTGGCGGTCTGTTATTGGGCTATCTGCCCTTACCATTTTTCATATATATATATATATATAATTTCTATTCATGAATTGTAATAAAAAATAAGTAAAATGATTAAAAATTAATAAGACAGATGTTTAACTGAACAATTTGAAGTAATACAAAGCTAAAACAATAGCTTAGAACTTTTGCTAGATGGAAGAGTCATTTGACTCGAAAAACGGAAATACATACATTAAATTGAACTTTTCACAAGAATTATAATATCCAAAAGAATAATAATGCTGAACATAATTGTGTTGTAAATCAATCTCAGAAAACCCAAAAACAACTTCCATTACCAAAAGAAATCTATATTATATATGAGAAGTTCGTATAAAATTAGATGCTACAAACTAAAAACACCAATTTCCTATATCCTTTTCTTTTGAACCTAATATCTAAATTGGTCTTCCAACGTGGTTATTTATTTTTTCCTTCTTAGGTGTCATGAAGTAGACAATTTTGAGCCCTCTAATATCAGTATTTTTAGATGACCTCTAACGTCTAAGAACTAAACAAAGAACAGTAATCTAAACTTTAAAAATGGATATATAAAAAAAATGCAATCCAACCAGCATTATCGACTAATGAATTACATCTCAAGAAAGTAATCAAAACTATAAGAATAACTATATATGGAGCAAATTGAAAAACATAAGAATTGACCTTAATCTTGCTAAGTTGGAAGAAGATGAACATGTAATACCCAATCGCAAGAAACTCCTAACGTTTATACATAATCAAACTCATCTCAATGAACAATATAGTAAAGGAGGATCCCAAGGCTACCTGTGAAAGAAATAATGGAGAAGCTAATGTGAGAATAAAGATCGATGCTTGGTTAATGGGGATAACAAACTAGCTTAGCTCGTATGAGCCGACCTTGAGCTCTAAGCTCACGGGTTGAATCTGAACTAATATAAAGCTCATTACCTTAATGAGCTTGGATAGGCTCGACTTAGTTTGTTTATGAAGTTATACATCTATGTTCTTATATCTTATGTCTTATATTATATATTAATATATTATGCAAAAAAATATGATACTAGATATAAGAATAATCATCAACTATAATATCAATGTATTTGGACTTAGCTAAGGTTTTTTACAAGTCAAGCCTTTTACTAGCTGAAAACTTGAGTCAAGCCCGAGCCTTGATCAAGGTTTATGAGCCCGAGATGAGTTGGACAAAGCTCAGCTCAGCTCGGCTCAGCTCAACTCGATTCATTTATAGCCTTATCGATTTATTAATCTATGTCAAGATTTTAAATTTCGTTGATATTTTTCATTTTGGTTTAGGTAGGCAAAATCAAAATCCTAAAATTTTGCTCTAAAGGATTTTAGACAATTTTGACTACAAAGTTTGAAATTTGTCAAAATAATTAATTTTGATAAAATAATAACTTAAAAAATTAAATTATTTTATTGAAATCATCAACAAAAAATTTCTGGTTTCGCTCTTGTATATATGTCTATTTGTATGTATGTATTTTTGTGTGTATACATGTGTATTTAATATTTAAACTAACATTAATTTTATCAAATTGAATCAAACAAAATCTGTTTTGGTTTAGTTCGGTTTAGATCACCGTAGTTTGGTTTGGTTCGATTGTAGTTCAGTTTTTGATTTTGTTCACTGTATTTTTGTTTGATTTGATTTGGCCACTAAATCGAACCAAACTGATCCAATTACACCCCTAACTATCATGACCCAAGTATTAATACAATTTGGACACACATCTAAGGTGGGTAATTGTAAAATGATCATTTTCAATCTTATTTTTATCAATGAAAAAAAAAATTATGTTAAAATTTGTACTAAATGATTTGTATTTATTTATTTATTTTTTAATTTATAGACTTGAACCACAAAACCAATAAAATCTTTGCCCCCCTACAATAGAATCATGGTTCCACCCCTTGCATAAGACAGGTGTAAATCTTGTGTGAGGTTCTGGGGCCTGCTAGGACAGGTGTCAATCTCCAAGGTTCACACAGTACAGATTCACAAAAGATATGGGTCCCCATGAAATGCTCTTTATCATGTGACAGTTGAGGAGCCGATGGAGAGAGCATGAAAAAATTTGCCACCTACTGTCGTTTATGCATGGGATTCTTATTTTTTAAGCCAATCTTTTATTTAAAATTCCAGATGATTGTTGGACAAAATTAGTCCGACGCGCATGGGCATAGAGATCAGAGCAAAAGGGAATCATAACCTCACAATAGAGACTTTACTTAATGATGGAGTGACTTGTACTTAACCTTACTATAAATGAACTTAGAAGACTTGTACTTCAAAAGATGAACGAACTTGTATCTCAAATACCTTAAGATTTAATGAATTTGTACCTCACATAATAAGACTTGTACCTGATGATAAAGAGGGTATATTAATCATTTTAACTTTTATAAAGAGATCATTCGATACCTTAAGATACCATCATGTCAACAAGTGATCATGCCCCTCTGTAAAACCTAAATGCTTTAACTTTACATATTCTCACATGTTTATGTTGCAGAGCAATCCTGATCAATCTCTGAACATGAAATTGTTGACTGCAAATCTTTGGTGTAATTGATGAGGACGGCCTCTCATAAAGCTGACCAAACCAATGAACAGCAAAAACAGCTAGAAAAAGATGATTAGAACATCTCAACATCCCATTTCATAAAGTCATGGTGAGAGCAAAATCCAAAGGAAAAATAATTACAATTTCACATTAGTAACTAGAGGTCCCAAGTTTGAGTCTTCGGGCTGGTCCTTGTGGGTAGGGTCATGTATCCAGGGTTTACCCTGTTCCCACTAAGTGGGGTCGGGGGTTCTAAGGAAAAAAAAAAAAAAAAAAAAACAAAAAAAACAAAAAAAAGAAAGAGAGAAAGAATAGGTTAGCATTGGTACAATTGTGGGAAGAAGGATAATCAGGCCAGCTTTGAATCGAAAAATATGGTTCACAACATGAAAGCTTGATCTGATCAACTCTCCTCCGACTCTGCAAATTATGGGTAATAAACACAATAAAACCAGATGACTTAAAAGAATGATGCATGTTTAACCAGAGGGGATGAGTACCATGTATGGCCTCCATGTTTTCTTCCTTATAAACACCGAGGGGCGAGCCACGAACAGATAGAAGCATCTCACCATGCTTTGGTAATCTTAGAGTTTTCGGAGTCATGCCGATGGACAATCTCTGGGTACTCACCTGTAGTTGGGGAAAATAAAGTCATGTCAGAATCTTGTGTAGCGCACAAACCAAAGTTTTGAAGGCATCCAAAAGAATTTTTCATAAGCAAACTAGAAGACTCAAAAAGAATACTGGATTCACAATATTTAGGTGTCGTTTGGCTCCCATTCTGGAATCAGAAACTCATTCCAAGAACTCATTCATGGAACCCATTTTGAAGGTTTCTTGATTGTGTTTGGTTAGCTGTTACAAAATGAGTTCCAACATAAATAGATGTTTTGTTTAACATTTACTAGAATGAGTTCTACACATATATATCCTTTCAAAGCTGGT
>JAUPMG010091121.1:0-12561 GCA_031762675.1 Pachysandra terminalis
ATTAGGTTAATTTCTTTTAAAGCAATGTAAGAGCGCACTCTGAAATATTTTAATGAAATGAGAAGATTTGTTAAGACCACATGTGAGTTGTTATTAATTTTAGTGGTTATGATATACGATCCGCGGTCTAGCAATAGATCCCGAAGATCATATCCCGTGATCCGTGCCTTTCCTCTTGGGATATGAGTCACTGGGATCGAGGCGTGACAATAGATTTAGAGGTGGCAATTGGGTGATTGAAGATCTTCTGATCTGGATTACAAGAAACTTCCTGTGAGTCAGATTATAGCTTGACATGTATTTTAGGTGGGTCCACTATTTTATCAGGCTTTTACCTATTAAAGTAGAAAGTAGTTAAAATGGTGGATCCCTAATGTTCATCCATTTATTAGGGTTTTAAAAATAAACAGATAACTCTTTTTAATGGGACTCACCTATAGACACGTCAAGTTATTGTAGGGACTCACCTATAGACACATGTCAAGTTATTGTAAGGATCGCAAGATCTGCACCTGATTTGAGTCGAGTTGATAAGGGATATTAACGACTTAGTGCTCAAATGCTTGTCTATTAACGAGTTTGCCTTTACGAAAAGGCATTACAAAGACATGAGCAAAGGAATTTATAATTTTGTATTAATAGTAAAATGGGCATTACAATAGTTATACTACAAAAGATTAGGGGCACATTATAAAAACTATTCTATAATAGTCTAGGGGTAAATTGGTCATAAGAATTACCTATTCATATTACTTCTTATATAAGGACAACATAATAAGAAATATTGCTAAGGGAGATGCTCATTATAAAAGTTTTAGAACGAACAACTTCCCACACAAGTGATAAGAGAAGCTGTTGAAGTTAGGGATGGCAACGGGGCGGGTTTTGACGAACCCAAATCCGCACCTAAAGGATTCTCCCTAATACCAAATCTTATTAGAACGATAGCGGGGCGGAGTGGGTTTGATCCGGTTAAAAGATTATTTTAAAAGTAAATTATTTTATTAATTTAAATATTTAATATTTTAAATATATTTACTTATAATATATAAATTTATACATAAAATATATATTTAAAACATAAAATACATATTTAAAATATAAAATATATACTTAAAATATAAATAACATATTTAAAACATAGGTGAATGACAACGGGACGGGTTTGGGGACGGTAGCAGAGCGGGTTACCCGTTTAACCCAACCCGTTGCCATCCCTAGTTGAAGTGCACATCAGCCAAATTTCAATTTTCTTCCACTTCAACCACTATTGTCATCAGCCGTCATTTTTTTTTTTTTTTTTTTTTTTGTTTTTATTGTTTTTGTTTTTGGGGATACCTCACCACAACCATGACTTCCATTAAATCCGAAATTTATAAAGTGGATACATGCACCCATTAAAATTCACCAAGTGAGTCATGAAATTGGCATGACCACCCAGTCAAATATAGTTGAAAATCCTTCAAGTTTAATAGGCTTTTTGAAATTGTTTGTACCCTCGATTTTGTCTATTGAGGACTTGGAAGGGGTAATAGAGCAAAAGGGCATTCTGGAAATCCAGACAACCTCTAATCATAGTTCACATTCCGAGGCTATAGAGGTCTCCAGTCTCCACAAAATTTTATATTACCAACTTAATTAACAATGGCATTGGTTCTCCAAGTACTCAATCAATGCTAATTAGTCTTTTGACCGTTGAGGTTTTTTTTTTTTTTTTTCTTGTCGTAGTTGAGTTTTATGTGAATTTCCAACAACCAAGGAAATGAGTTCCTTCATCCCGCAACCAGTAATTGTAGGTCGCCAATGCGATCCCACAGTACAAAATTGGTAGTTATGGCCGTAAATTAATGAGCCGAGCTTTGCCCAGCTTTGTTTGGAGTTGGACTAATAAACTTTGAGCCAAGCCAAACTCTGCCCAACTCGGTTTGGACGCATAAACCTTGAGCAAAGCTCAGACTTGTTAAAAAGTTTTGAGCTCACTCTCGGCTCACAAAAAACTCAACTTGTGAACGGATCGGCTTACAAAAAAATCTTAGCCTAGTCCAAATATAATATATAATATAAGATCTAGGAATTGAGATGTATAATTTCATATATAAACCGAGTTGAGCTATGACTGAGATGAGCCTATCAAACCTAGGCCCAAACTCGTTAAGATAAAGAGCCTTTTTCAGGTTCAGACTTCAGACTCGACTCACGAGCCTAATTATAGAGCTCAAGTTGGATTCATATGAACTAATCCAGAGCCGAGCTAGTTAGGCTTGTTGACAGCCCTATTGGTAGTGGACAAAACCTAACACCGCCCTTAAAACAAATCACATCGTTATCAAACAAAACAGTCTTTATTAAGCACATTTACTCAGAGTGGAGTGGTTGAATGTTGTCACCCATGGTTCGTGCCCCTAAAACCGGGTTTCCTTGGACATGTTCTGGTCTGCTTTATGATTGAGAAAGAGGAAATTAACTAGATATCTATCTATGACCCAGTATTAATTAGGACAAGTGTCATGCATCAAATGGGTTATACATAGAATTAAGTCAAACACAGACTCAAAAACTTTGATGGTTATAATGGGGTCCTTAATAATCTCTTGAATGGTTGTGATCATCGATCCTATAATTAATTGCCATGATTAAGCTTATAGAGAACTTTAGTTTGTATATATAAGAAGAGATATTAATGTCTTTCTTCTTGTGTTTTAAGGTATATATCTTTAGTCCAAGTAATTAAGAAGGTTTGGTTCCAACACATTATAACTAGAGTGAGTAGTAGTAATAAGAGAGGAGAATCAAAAAGTTTTTTCTTGGGAAGCTCCTGCAAGTGCCAAGTAGAGATTAATTTAGGGTTAGATCTCTTGAGCCAAGGAGATGAGCAGTATAATTTAAAGGGATTAGAGAATGGGAGACATGGAAACAGTGCCCACGTTCTCCTCATATCTTACTCCCTTTCTTTAATGTTCTTCTTTACAACAAGCCTCTTCTTGACAAAATGTCGTGTATCTAACCAAGGAATAAATATATACCCCTTCTTCTCTTGTGACTTCCATAAATATACTCCCTCTTCATCATACCGTAATCCCTCTGTCTATCTATTTTGTTACTCTATCTAGTACTATTCTCATTGAACAACTAAGGGGATATCTTCTCTATTCTTCATCATCATTCTCATTGCGTCGTTGTCTTATCGTCGATGTGATCATGGTTTGTATTTAGTTATGCTGTTTTCGTGAATCTTTCTCCTGTTCTTTCACTTCATCTATATATGTAATTGGGTTTTGCTTCATCTGTATATATGTAATTGGGTTTTGCTTTCTGATGTTCAGGGAATTCAAAAGCCAGCTTGGTTGGATGCTCTCTATACACAAAAGTTCTTTGTGGGGTGTTCAGCTCATGAAACTGCTAAGAAGAATGAGAAGAATATTTTCTGTTTGGATTGCTGCACCAGCATTTGTCCCCATTGCTTGCCGTTGCACCGCTTCCATAGACTTGTTCAGATTCGCCGTTATGTTTACCATGACGTTGTTCGGCTCGAAGACCTCGAGAAACTCATAGACTGTTCTAACGTTCAAGTAAGTGTAACAACTTAAGGCCAATTCTCCTCTATTTCTCTCTCTTACTACTATCATATTTTGCCAACCTATGTCAAATTCTTTTTGTAGGCTTACACCATTAATAGTACTAAAGTGGTGTTCATAAAGAAGAGACCTCAAAATAGGCAGTTTAAAGGCTCTGGCAACTTCTGCACTTCATGTGATAGATGCTTGCAAGAACCTTATATTCATTGCTCTCTTGGTTGCAAGGTAAACCTTCATTAATCTACATATATTGTGTATTCATCATTTGATTTTGATCCATTTTTGTGCTGAGTTATATCTATATAGGAAATTGATAATTAAATGGCTCAAACTATACAAAGTTCTAATATCAAAGCATCTATATGGTGCAATTCTATTATTATTGTCAGGTGGACTTTGTACTGAAGCATAATAAGGACTTGTCTCCATACTTAAGGAAATGCAATTCCTTAACACTTGGTCCAGACTTCCTAGTTCCACAAGATACAGGAGATGATGAGATGACGAACGAGACACCCCATTCGACAATTGTGGACTTTGATGAGCCCATGAGTTCTTCGGGGTCATCCGGATCTGAGAACATGAGCATGCCTTGCACTGAGTTTGTTCGAAAGAAGAGGAGTACTGGATTGTATGTGTGTGCAAGGTCAGCTGGTAGGGTTTCAGATGAGGACATGGCAACAAGCATGAGTAGAAGGAAAGGGATTCCTCATAGATCTCCTCTGTGTTAACAAAAGAAACTACTTACTACTACTATATATTACTACTAAGAGTTTTTGAGCTTGTGGTCATTCAACTGACTTCAACTTCATTTTTCCTACCCAAAAGGGACAAAGAAAGAAAAAAAGGGGTGCTCCTTCAATCTCTTTAGCTTAGCAATGACACCTCTCTCTCTCTCTCTCTCTCTCTCTCTCTCTCTCTCTGGTTTTAAATTAATTAATTACTTGGTCGGGGGGTTTTGTCTTAATGGCATCACATGATTCCCAATTCCAAGTTAATATTTTGTACATCATCTTTGAAAGCCTATCATTCTTTGTTTAAGCTTCCCTAATTCAAAGCTATGAATGGAATTGAATTGAATTGGAGATCCTTATCGTATCATACTGCATTTCTAGACAAATAATTTTCAGTTAATAGTACGAAGTTTGTAACTCCCTTTAATGCAAATGCTTATAAAAAGTTTAAGATTTTTGAAAAATATATTCTTTTCCCAAAATAAAGTTACAAAATAAACAGAGCCTACAAAACATGCAAGTCTCGTGAATTGTTGCAAAGTTAGGTGAGGAAGTTCACACCGCAACTCTAGGGGCATGAACAAAGCAATTTAGGGCATGTTACCCTCGTGAGGGGTACCATGTACTTTCACACAAGTGTATTTAATATATAGGGATAGTAATGGGGCAGGTTTTTGACAAACGTGGGTCTGCCCCCATCCCTATAGCACCGGGTTGGTATCAAGTTGGATCAAAGTGGCACCGAATGCCTTGTAAATATTTTGACATATTTACACATGAAATATATATTGTTATACAATGTAGAGCCGAGAAAATATCTATGTTCACAAAATTTTAAGAAAATATAGAGAAGGGAAAGAGATTTTAGGAACAAAATTAATGAGTGAGAGGTTCGGAAGAGAGGCATTTAAGAAAGAGATTTAATTAAAAAGAGGTGGGGAGATTTTATTTGTAATAAAATTAATTAAAAATAATTAATATTAATGATAATTTTAAGAAAATGATAGATATATAAGGGAGAGAGATTTTAGAAATCAAATTAATGAGAGAAAATCTCGGGAGAGAGATATTGAGATAGAGATACTTGACTAGGAAGACAGAGAGAGAGGCTATTTAATATGTGTGAAAGAAAATATGAGTAAATTAGAAAAAATTTAGAAAAAGTAGATGTTGACACGTGTCTTATTGAGAAAAAAAAAACTTTTAAAAAAGCAGCTGCTGTCACGTATCCAATGTATTTTTTGCTTTAAAATATAAATAATTGACATATATATAAGGAGAGAGTTAGGTTCTAATTGAACGAAACCCTAATATTAATTTTGATTTTAAAACCTGAAATCTTAACTACTATTAATTTTTATTCCAAGTGATCGCATATGATCAGTGTGAAAAAACTCGGATAGGCCTAGTGAGTCAGAAATCAACCTATCCGAGTCATCACTTAATCAGTTTGTATTATAAAATTTCAAACACCCCCAACTAAGTCTTGACAAAAGGGGGTAATTTTGCCAGTAAATAGACCAATATAAAATTGTTGAAATCTTGGGGGAAGGTGCCCTCGTGTGTGTTGGTTGCTCCTTATTCTACAATATTATATACTTTTGAAACTAAACTAATTGAAGATTATAAGTTACATCTGTGCTTTGCTTCCTCCAAAAAAAAAAAGTAGAAAAGTGAGGAGCTTACCACAACAAATTTTAAAATGACCTAAATTTTGACCAGTCAAATCATCGATTAGCATGAGCAAAGTAAAAAATAAATAAATAAATAAATAAATAAATAAATAAAGGGAACAAAAAAGATACAGCTGTAGTGTAGATCTTACAATAAGACGTTGTTTGTAGCATAATTTCCATATACCAAATTGATCATCTTATTAAAATAGTTGAGCATAATTATGATTAAAGACCTTACTATAAAAAGGAAACAAATTGATTGGAAGACAAGTTTGTCTCCAAACTTTTTTTCTTTTATTTACTTTTATTTTGTGATATACTTATTGGTTATTTTATTTAGAGTAAATTCCAAAGATCTCCTCTCAGGTTTTAGTTTAATAACCAAACACAACCCTTGTCTTTACCGCTTCTGTGAAAACCATCCATTTTTTTTCTCTTTAATCTCTTCAAAATATTGTATGATACTTTTACCAATCATGTATAATATCCTACTGATTAAAGTTAATGGACAATTATATATCCAAATGGTACAACTTATATATATATATATATAGATTTCTTGCAAATGACATAAATGAACTATAAATGGGACCTGCTAATAGGGATGGCAACGGGGAGGGTTTTGACAAACCCTAACCTACCCCTAAAGGAGTCCCCCTAATACAAAACACACTCATAACTCTATCGGGGCGATAGCAGAGTAGGGCTGGTTCAACCCGGTTGCAAGATTGTATAGAAATAAATGTATTTAAGTCAAATTTTTATTTTCTTAAACATTTTTACTTATAAATATGTATTTATACATAAAATATTTATATATTTAAAATATATGTGAATGGCAATGCGGGGTTAGAGACCGGTTGAGCCAAACACGAATCCAATCTATCCCTGAGTCATGGGTTAACAAACCCTAATCATTAAGGGCGGGGCAAGTTACCTGTTTAACCCACCCCATTGCCATCGTCCCTTCCTGCTAGTCAATAACTAAACCTAAATAATAGTCAATAAAATAATTACTTAAACAATTTATAAATCATGTAAATTTTTTTTTTTCTGATGTTTTCATATTAAATGATTAAAAAGTTTGCACAAGGAGCTGCTAAATTTTTTATTTTAATTCAATTTTATGTTCAACTAAAATTTTTTGTAGAATAATAGAAAGTAGAAATGTTTACAATTTACCAAATAGTCTATTTTTGACCAAATTGATTTTAGCAATAGGAAAAAAACTAATGAAGTGAGAGATCTTGAAATCGGGTCTGCAAGTTTTGTTTGGCAAACCCTTAGGTATGATAGGCCTGATCCATATTTTAATCCGGGTCCAGCCCAAACCCATTACAAAGTGATAGGACATTACCCTAAGTAAGCATCACGCATTTTTTTTTTTTATTTTTTTGGTAATGAGAACACACTAGAATTTAACGAAACATACATTTCACTCCCAGAGGATTGCAAGAAAAATACAGTTCACTCCCCAACGAGGATTGCAAGAAGAAACAAAACGTGAAAAAGTATGCCCACAACTATCATTAAGGCTGTGTTTGTTTACCGTCATTATGTGAGAAAAGAAAAGGAAAGTGGTGGGGCCCACCACTTTCCTTTTCTTTAGAGTGTTTGGTTCTCAGGAAAAAGAAAAAAATGTGAGCCCCGTGCGTTTCTTTGAAAAATTTATTTGATTTTTTTTTCTCGCTCAACATTGCCGAACTTTGCGGTAAAGGAAAAAGAAAAACAAATGCTACCCATTTTACCTTTCTCTTCACAGACAAAAATAAAACCCTATCCCTTCATTCTCTTCCTCTCCTTCTTTGTCTCACACCCACCCTGTTTGTTGAGAATTTGAAGAAGAAAGAAGAAGAAAAAGATGACGAGTTAGAAAGGTTAGTTAATGTTTACTTTCAGATTTTGTTTTCATTATCTTTTTTTTTTTATTTTTTATTTGGATTTCAATCGGTGTCTTAATCTTTCATTTTCAGAACTGAATCTGTAGCTTCTTGACTAAAATGTTCTATTTTGTTAGTGTTTTTCTTTAGTAGCTTTCTGTGTGAGTTGAATTGGATTTCCTCAAAAGGTAAACAGTAGATTTTTAGATCTGAAAGTGTTCTAAAGATTAGATTATGAGAAATAGAGTAGAATCTTCTCAAATATATTGTATATTTCCCTCTTCTATTTATATAATTTTAACTTCCAAAAAAAAAAAAATATTATTTTGTGAACTTAATATACTAAAGTTTTTGCTTTCTCCATATATTTTGCATGCACAATAATCATTTATTATCATTATAATAATATTTTATGGGTTTATTATGCTAAATAAATATTTAACATAGCATAAATATGATTTATGTTAGAAGGGTATAATAGGAATTTTTGTTCAGTTTTCTTATGACTTTCTCGCTAACCAAACACATAAATCAGGATTTTCATTCAGAATCATTCAATTTTCCTGCAACAACCAAACAGCAACAAGAAACCTACTTTCACTTTCTTTTCACATTGCTTTCTCTCTTTTTTTCACTTTCTTTTTCCTTTTTCACAGAATGACGGTAAACAAACACAGCCTAAGAGTAGCAGAAAGATCATTTGGAGTAGTAATCCATGTACAGAATCCATCAGAAATTGCCAAGTTTGCAAGTTTATCAACAGTTGGGTTTGCTTCACGATAATTATGACTAAAAATGTGATACTATCAAACTGTGAGATTACCGTTCGAGCCTCTGCAATAATATTTTCAGATGTCCAAGCACACCGAATTTGTCTAGCAGCTTCCCCAATAATTTGCCTAGAATCACCTCCCAAAACAATTCTTTGAAACCCATAACTATTGCAAGCCGGAGCCCTTGGAAGGTACAATTGAGGGCTTGTTGGGTAAGAATGAAAAGGTAAGGTGACGGGGTCATCCTATCGCAAACCCTTGGAAGGTACAATATGGCCTGTGGGGATCGATTGACTAAAATGTTGTATGAAACCGAAGTTATGCAGTACATAAGCAATCAGATCCACCTTTGATGGAACCCAAACGCATGAAGAACATGTTCAATAAAATCTAATTTCACAGAATCATAAGCTTTAAAAGGTCAACTTTAAGACCAAAAAGCCCTTGAATCTTTAGTTTTATGGCTCACTGTATAGAAAATCTCTTGGGCAATAAATATATTGTCATGGGTAGTGCGGCCCGGAAGAAAAGCCGACTGATTGGGTCCCAATCAATCGTCCCATTATGGGCTTCAGACGATTGACCATAATTCGGAAAATGACTTTGTACACAAAGCTACAAAGGTTGATCGGCCTAAACTCATTAAGACGTAGGGGACAATCCACTTTAGGGATCAAGGCAATGTGGGTATGATTTAATTCTTTAGAGAAAGACCCGCAACAATCTTGAACAATATTAATCACATCTGTCCCAACAATGTTCCAATAACAATGGTAAAAAACACCTTGAAAGCCATTCTGCCCAGGACATTTTAAGGGTCCAAGCTGGTTTTACAACCACAAAAATCTTTTCAGGAAAAGGAACAATAAGTAATGAGGAATTTTCCTGAACAGAGATCTGAGGTTGAATGAGTTCAGTGAATGCAAAATTAGCATCCCTAGACTCACTGTTAAACTTTTCCAAAAAACAGAGAAGCAACACTCACTTATTAGTTGTTACTAAAGAAGGATAGACTCACTTCTCATCGAGCTTCTTGAGCTCGTCGAGCAACTTCCTACGAAACCCAGAAAGAGCAATAAAACAAATCTAAAAGTTATATATCTCCAATTCTTCGAGCTTGAGATTTTCAATCAAATGCTGCACTGGATGCCCATCTAGGGCTTCCGAACAAAAAATCCCTAATCTCGTTTTCTACAACTACCCCTCATATTCCGGAGCTTTTGATGCCCTCTTCGCTCACTTTTACCATTCCAAGCAGTCGAATGAGTTTCCAAAATTATTGCTAAACAGGCTTAATTAATTATAATTGATCCCATAAACTATGTCTATACTAACCTTTATCAAAACAACATGTTTAGTTGTGTTTGTAGGTTATATATGGAAACAAAAGGGGCAATTTAGTCAGTAAAATGGTATTTAAAAAATCAAAGAATTTTTTTTATTGAAAGTTTTAATGAAAAGACAAATATAACCATTGTTAAATATTATATTACTTAAATAACAACTAAGAAATCTGAAAACTGTTATAATTAAAGAGGATAAATTAGTAAAAAACAAACCATAAAAATATATTTATCCAACAATCTTAAAAAATTGGTTTAACTTTTATAAGTAGTAAGATATGATTAAAGATTTTCAATGCACGTGTGTAATGAATGACCAGCTCGAATAGCAAATTAGAAACTAACAAAAGAAGAAAAATGCTTTCAAGGATCTTTCAAACCAATAATAGATTGGGCTATACCAAAATATGGGTTTCCATTTAATTGAAATGCCAATTAATAGAAAATCCATTATTAACATATTTGACAAAATGGACCCTTATAATGGTAGAATTTAAACTTTTGATCCTATGTGTATCCTAGTGCTTTCTAAAGGTTGATTGCCACTCATTTGAAGACGATTCAAGTAAATTGGCCAAAATTGAATGTCTAGACATGTACTTCATGTAATTTTTTTTTTCTGATGCTTTCATATTAAATCATTAAAAAGTTTTCATAAGGAGTTATTTTTTTCTAATTTTAATTCAAATTCATATTCAACTAAAAAATTTGTCAAATAAATCTCGTAGATCAATAAAAAGTAGAAATGTTTACAATTTACCAAATAGTCTATTTTTGACTTAATTGATTTTAGCAAGAGGGAAAAAGTATATTGAACAGCCCTACTTGAAATCAAGTCGGCAAGTTTGGTTTGTCTAACCCTTGGGCATGATCGGCCTAGATCCATGTTTTGATCTGGGTGCCCCAATCTTTTGTGATGGGCTGGGTTCAGGCTCAAACGTAGGCCCATTCTCTAGTTTGGATCAGGCTCAAGCCGTCCTAGGTCCAGCCCAATAAGGTCGAAAAAGCTATCTATTCTGATAAGATGCAATAAATTCAAAATACTAACTTTTGTTTAGTAAATAGAAATGTTTATTGTGCACGTTATAAGATAAGAGGAAGTTTGAAAGGCTTATTCTAACTTTTAAGAGAAGAGTAGTTTCGAAATCCCAAAAAAAAAAAAAGAAAAGAAAAAGAAAATGAGATTAGTTTCTAAATCCCAATCTAATCCCATTAAATTAGCTTCAAACTCTAAAGTACTTTAGTTTAAACTAGGGTTTTCTAAGTTAATTGGTGAAATACTAATTATTAGGGTGTCAATTGGTTCGGTCTAAACCCAAAACCAAAAAATGGTCGGTTAGTTTTTGTTTTTGTTTTTTTGGTTTGGTTATGGTTTAGAAAAATAAAAACCGAATTAATTCGGTTTGGTCTATGGTTAAGTCTTCTACTAAACCAAATTGGACCGAAAAGATCGAAGTAGATTATAGGCAAAATAAGGGTTTGGGCGATGTACACTTGGTCAATTATGATTTGGGCCCTTGACCAAATGTTTGAAGGGTCTGGGAGGACTCTTAAATAGTATTTATGTTTTGGGGCAAATTTTGAATTGAATTCGTCATTGGCCGAAAATGCCCTTCATCCAATTTTAAAATATTTCATTTTAATCCCTACAACTTATCTCTTTTGCATTATTAATCCCTGAACCAAAACCCCTCTTCTAATGCTCTTCTCGACCAAAAAACCCTAGCAGAAAAAAACCCAAATCCTTCTTCTTTCTTATTCTCTGATCTACATGCCCTTTTTGTATCGACAACGAACATGAATGCGCACCGGAGATCTTCCGATGAAAATCTTCATGAAGCTTACCCATCCAACAACAATTAGAGGCCACCAATCTCGTTGGTCTTGTGATGCAAATTCAGAGCCAGATTGTCGATCTTATTCCTCACGAAGCTTTCCATTCAGATTTTGACAAACAACAAACATTTCCACCATTTCCTATGCATTGATAAATTTTTCAAGGAAGGCAGCACTATGGGAGGAAGCTTACCCATCCAACAAGTCTATGCTTCCAAGTACTGGTGATGCACAAATCGGTAAATAAATTACCCTTGGTGATTCGTACGACACAAGGTTCGAAATACCTGCTTACATTGGCCTAAATAAAAAAAATGACCGTTCCAATGTAAGGTTTCCTTAAGAAATGTGAGTGAGGTGAAAACGAGGATCAGTCAGGAATGAACAGAAAGGTCCACACAGAACGTCAACTCAGAAAGAGGATTCTCAAGACAAATGCCCTGTTAATTCTCAAAGAAAGTCTAAAATGTCAAGGAATCCAATCCCCTTTTCTGGTGTATCATTGTCTTTTTATAGCTTCATAATCATTATTGAGCCGTTTGCAACACCTCATTCAACTCACTCAAAATGTTTCATTAATGCATACAAGCGTTTTGATTTGAATGTTTAAAACGCTTCATTAATGGTAATAACGTTTTAATGAATATATTCAAAACGCTTAGAATAATAATGAATATGCCGTTATAAATTTAATGATATATTATCGTTCTATGTTGATTCAAATCCTTTAATGCTTCAAGATTC
>JAUPMG010091132.1:0-12561 GCA_031762675.1 Pachysandra terminalis
CCAATCCTTACTAACAAGAGAGACATGTCAATGAGAAGTGGACAAATAGAGCTGAGCTTATAACATTGAAACATCAAAGAATGAGCAGACGATGAAAAAGACTCCCCCAACCCTCAAAAGGTCACATACCCTACACACTAAAAACCAAACTTAGTTATAAAGAGAGTGTTTTAAGGAGGAGGGCAACTCCTAGCTTACTGCATTCCAATGAACCTTTTGCTTCTTCTGTCTGCGCGTGAAGAATGTGAAGTCGACAGCTTTCTCATGGTTTCCACCTGTTCGGTCTTCTCTCTGTCTCTTCTATCACAACAGAATGAATAATATATATATATATATAGAAGTGTTTAACTATACTTGGAATTTATTTGTGTTTAAGTAGCTAATTTGAGAGTTTTGATCAAACAAAGCAACTCCTTGAATGGTAAAAAAATAAAAAAATAAGAAATTTATCATCATCACCTTTTATTTATTTATTTATTTATTTTTTGATCAACTTATAGCACGCAATTAAGAAGATTTTTTAAGGTCATTTTCTTATTAACAACAAATAGATCTATGTATGTGGCTTAAAATAGATTAATTACTTGCGTATCAAAACATTATAGAATTTTAATTAAGTTCAGAGTAAAAATGGCAGTGTGAACAAACAGATTAAAGGAGTTATCTCCACCAAACAAAGGTTAATTAATATAATAAATCCAATCAAATCTGATTGCAATATGTAGGGATTATAACCTTAAAAAAAGAAAAAGTTAATTTGATGTTTTCTCTTTGTTGGACTCAAATCGAACATTAAAAAGTTCTATAAAAAAATGAAATCAATAATATATTAATTGAAGAACGACAAATGAACACATTCCGATGTAAGCGCCTATCTAATTGTCATTATTGTAGCTAAAGCATGGGAAAGATGATCAAGTTTTTTTAGGGTTTTTAATGGGATAATTATAAACCTAATAATATATGCTTATTTTATAACATATTGACCCATAAAATGTAGGTCAAGTCAGCTTTTAAAGATAAAGCATGAAGGTGGAGGGAAGAAAATGGATTATTTGGGGAGATCTAAAAGTGGAACTAATCAGATTTTTTTTTTTTTTTGTTGGTAAAGAACTGATCAGATTGTTTCTTGCTACGGCATGTGACCCTCGATCACTGGGGTCCGAGACAAAAAGAAGCCAGCCAACCGTGAGGCTCGTGAAGACTGAATCACTGACTCACTCTGACTCAATTCAAGACAAAATCATTCCTTCTCTTTGATTCTTGGCTTATCTAGCCCCCAACCATGCCTACACATCCGTATATATATATATATATATATATATATATATGCTGTTTAAAGCTGCCCCTAACTCCCTCCCAAAATACCCATTCTCTTTATCTCTATTTACGAAACTACCTTTTCATCATTATTATTTTTAAAAAAAGAAATAGAAAATCACAAAAATAAACCCACCCGTCTACAAGGTCTTTATCACTTAAATAATTAATAATTTAATAATAATAATAATAATAATAATTAAACTGAAATTCGATTAATTAGTTTAGTTGGTTTCTAGAGTGGGTCCATGAGCCATGGCAATAATCCTGATCTCTGGCCCACCAATAAGTGGACTATCTCCTGCAAAGGGCTTAGATTTGTGTGCTCCAATAATGTAAAGAATATAGATAGATAATCAATATTAAAATTGATGGATCCACAAAAATTAAAACATATATATAAAAAACCTCACCAAAAGGTCCAAAACATAGGAGAAAAAAGATGAGGCAGTGGTATTATTGGTATTCTCTGGGCTTATTAGTAGCTTTGCTTTGTGAGGGTCCCACACCACGTCGACAACCCTTCTTCCCGGAACTATATATAAACTCCACATCCATCCAACTACAGACCAGACCATTGAGAGAGAGAGAGAGAGAGAGAGAGAGATGGTGTCTAGAAGGGTACAAAAGAGAATTGCGTTTCGCCGTAAACTTCATATCCTTCGGACCCTGACTGGTTCCAAATCTGTAATACTCCAAAACCCAGACTTCTTTGCTTACTGTGTTGTTTAGTGAAGTTACTGTTTCTATGTTAGAAATCCCAAAGCTCAGATTTTCTTGTAATTTTTTTTCGTTATTTTTGCGAAGGTGAGGAAGAGTTCTATCATCTTGGATGCTTTTTCCTATATCAACCAATTGAAACTCAAAGTACAGGCCATGAACAAGGTCTCTCTCTCTCTCTCTCTCTCTCTCTCTCTCTCTCTCTCTCTCTCTCTCTCCATCTATCTATCAATCTATCTATTTATATTACTTATTTATATTACTTATATGTATGTGGATTGAGTGAGCAGGAGGAGGTGAAGGTAGAGAAGATTGAGAAAGGGTTTGTGATAAGCGTGAGATGTGAGAAAGGGGAAGATACGCTGGTTTCAATCTTAGCAGCCTTTGAAGAGATGGGTCTTAATGTGGTTCAAGCTAGGGTTTCTTGCAACCAAGCCTTTTGCATGGAAGCCATTGCTGAAGTAGTTCAAGACAAAGCTCTGGATGTTCGAAATGTAACTCAAGCTATTTTGAAGGCCATCGCAAAACCCGATATTGGAGGAGAATACCTAAAAGCTTAGGGCACCCCTTGATCAATTATCAACTTAGAAAAGTAGACTCTAGCGTTCAGTTTAATATCTAATTAGTTTGTACGTAGAGCACATTGGTGGGGGAAATGGGAAAAATACAAGAATCTGATTTTGACATGTGGCAAAGCACCTGATGGGTCCCACTTTAAGATTGAATGTGGATATGTGTGATTACTTGTCTTTAACCATTTGATTTGCTGACTTTTTTTTTTTTGAAAAATTTTCAGCCATGCAATCAAGAGGCAAGGTTGAAGCCTTAGTCTATAGTTCTAATGAGAAAATAAAACAATAAAAAAAAATCAAGAAGCTAGCCAGGTTTATGTGAGACGACCAATCCCATAAACCTAACATGACGTTATTTTTACACGTGGCAAATGATTTGATGAACTCCACTTATCCACATATATCTTCAACCTGACCCCACTTTATCCTATATTAAATTTTAGCCCTTAACCCGCTTGCCACATGGCAAAAAAACTCCCTTACTCTATAATTTACCTTTCTTATATAATAGATTAACTAAAGAGAAGATATTAAAAACCTCCAAGAGCCGCTTTTACACATAATAAAATCTGATTCATATGGTTAATTGGGTTCATGTGGACTTATATTAACAATGTGGCTTGTCTAAAGTAGGGGTGGCAACGGGCCGAGCCATAATCTAGATATAAGTGTGATTATGTCGGCCCAAGCCCGGCCCGGACGGCCAAGCTTCGGGTTTAACAATGTTTCCCCAAGCTTGCCCATCGTATATATCGTTTGCCAAGCTCGAACCCGCCGATATTTATTAGTTATTATTATTTTAAAAATAATATAATTTAAATTTTTAATTTTTAAATCATCTTAAGCCGAGGGTAGCCCCGATCTGGTCGACCCATCTTAAGCCACTGGACCGTCGAAGACGATGAAGGTGTTGGAGTAATTCACCTCAAGACTAACCAGACGTCCATTTGCATGTAAGATTAACTTGTATATATATACTACTATTAAAAGCAAATTGTACTTTTAAGGAATTTTTTAGTACACACATTTTTTAGGACTAAAATACCCCTACTCTATTCTATTACTTCTTCTTTTCTTTTCTTTTCTTTTTATATTTTTAGTCCTATTAAAACCCAATCTCTCACAATCATAAATATTCTCATATGTAGTAAGAGTCTTATTAAAACCCAATCTCTCAGTATATCTTTTTTGACTAAAATACCCCTACTCTATTTTATTACTTCTTTTTTTTTTTATCCTTTTAGTCCTACTAAAACCCAATCTCTTACAAACAAAAATATTCCCATAGTAAAGTGTTTTTAGGATGTTTATATAATGAATTTTAGTTTATACAAATACACCTATAAAGACAAGTCCAATTAAATAATGACATTATCTTCCAATTAAATAAGGTAAAATGTGTATTTATATAAGATTAAAATAAGTTTATATTGTAATTAAATATTTACAAGATAAATACATGTGTAATTAATAATATATAAAAGCACAAGTATAAAAATGTTATTATTAAATTATTTATAATATATAAATAATTACTACTAAAATATATGAAGAGAAAACAATTTTTTATTTTATCTAAATATTATTTATAAGCTTAAAAAGCTTATTACAAAATATTCATAATTTATAATTAATAAAACCTTAAAACATCCTTTATTTTTTAGTAGCAAGGTATGAATATCTTTATATATTATAAATAATTATTTATAAAAATTATTAATTTTTTTGGTCCATTTTCATAACTAAATTACCCTTTCAGAATTCTATTAGAACTCTTCCTTCTTTATATGTGTTAAACATCATCGAAATACACTTACTAAAACAAAAAGAGTCATATTTCAAAAAAAAAAGGTATTTTTGTATAATTTAATAAAAAAATAAAAGGATAATCTCTAAAATTTGCACTTTTATTTATACATACAATTAAACTACTATATAAACTTATTTCTAAAGTATAAGCACATGAAAAGAGTCCTGACCCAATATCGAAACATAAAAAAGACATAAAAATAATATAAAACATCCAAAATATCATTTATATATCCATTCTTATCAAAATTACATAAATAAAAATTTTATAACTCTCAATAATTAAAAAATATTTTAATATTTAAAAAGTCAATCTTAAAAATATCATATGTATTAACTATAATAATTATTTTAATTTCTTTAAAGTACTAAAACTTTCATTTAAAGAAGTTGATACACACTAAAATAGGTATTCAAATTAGAATTACTTTTATTAATCTATACTAATATTAAAACTAAAAGCTATTTTTATGGTGTTTATATTCATATATATATATATATATATATATATATATATTAAATTTTTGTAGTTGAAAAATGGTTGACTTTTTTGATCTTGTGACTAAAACACCCTTATACTATCAATCTTAGGATACTAAATAATAATTAGATAAATATTACAAGATAAGATATATATATAAAAATTATCCAACATTATCCTACTTTACTCGTAGATAACTAACTAATAGATAAGTTTTAGGATAATTTTATGAAACTTTCTACTTTAGTAAATAAAATTAACATTATCCTAATAGGATTCCAATTATTGTAAGGATTCATGAATAAGTTTTCATATATTAAGATACCTAAACTCATTAACTAATGTATAAGTTTTAGGATACTTTTTCAATTTCAGTAAATAAATTTAAATCTAACATTACCTTAATAGGATTCCAATTCTTATAATCCATGACTAAGTTTTTTTTTTTTTTTTTGGTATCTCCATGCTGGTGGTCACCCAACCACTGCCCCATAGGGGAGACACAGAATCGAACCCTCGACCCTCTCCACCCCCATCCCTCTTTTGATGGATGTCCTACTAATGCCCCAAGGACAGGAGGACTGATTCACGACTGTATTAAAATATTTAAATCATACTATCAAATAAAATGAGGTTAATACTTTCCCATGTTGAAAATGAAAGATAAAATAATGTAATTAATTTTATAAAAATTAATATAATTTGAATTAAAAATTCTTTACCCTATCTACACCCGGAGCCAATCTCCTAGAGGCCTTGCCACCATGCTGCAAAACGGGAGCTTGTGTAAAACCTTGGATTCCTGGCAAAACAACGGAGGAACGTAACAAAATATTACGGTTGCGTAACATAAGGGCCAACGGTACGATATTATAATTTACGACTAAGTTGATTTTTTTTTTTTTTTTTTGTATCTCCATATTGGTGGTCACTCAACCACTCCTGCATGGGGAAACACGGAATCAAACCTCCGACCCTCTCCAACCCATCCTCTTTTGAGGGATGTCCTACCAAGATCCCAAGGATAGGAGGATTGATTCACGAATAAGTTGTTATATATTAAGATATTTAAATCATACTATCAAATAAATTTAAGTTAATAATTTTTCATGTTAAAAATGAAAGATAAAATAACGTAATTAATTTTATAAAAATTAGCATAATTTGAATTAAAAATTCTATTTCTTTATCTATTAAATTTATAAATTCGTATAGTGTTTGTAAGATATTAAGTAAATATCTCATATCATATGATATTACTATTAAAAGAGAAAGCAATTTTTAAGTGATTTTATAATTATAAATTATAGATATTTGAATTACCCTTTTCTAACTTTATAAAATATAGTTATTTTGTAAATAATCTTTTAATTCTCTATAAGTTATTATATTTTATATTAATGTAAATTATGGTCTTTTCATACCTTTATTTTTTATTTTTAGTTAAATAATTAATGAATTTTTGATTCATTTTATGACTAAAAGACTATTCTACTAAGTGTCTAAGGATACTAATGGATATTAAATAAGTAGATAAGAAATCCTAATCCTAATATGATACTAATAGATATAAGTATATAAGATAATTAGCTAGGATTTCCTCTATATAACGGGTTGATACCCGGCCCAATTCCTTCGGCTGCAGAACTCGAAGATCGGAATCTCCCAACCTGTGATTTCTTCAAAGAATCGAAAATGTCTTCCCTTGCCGCTGCCGGAGTAGATAACTTTTACTATCCCCCGGAATGGACCCCAAATCAGGGTTCTTTGAACAAGTTTCAGGGACGTACAACATGCTCTAAGGGAGAAAGCAAGAATGCTAGACCAGGGCATTCTAATAATAAGGTTCGAGATGTCTTTCAATATATGGTTGATGAATGCAATTCTTCTATGATTGCAAAGGGTGTGAGGTTCAATGCAGAGAAAAAGCAAGTGGGAAATTATTATTCTACAAAGATATGGAGCTTTACCATGAAATCTGCATGTTGCAAGCATGAGATTGTTATACAGACAGATCCCAAAAATTCTGAGTATGTGATTATTAGTGGAGCCCAACGTAAAAGTAGAGAAGATGCGGAAACATTTGCACTTCCTTTGGATGAAGAAAGAGGCAATAAGCTTGCAGACCCCTTGTATCGTCTTAAACATCATCAAGAAGTGGACGACTTGCAGAAGAAGAAAGAAGCTGAACCAGTACTAGTGCTCCTCCAGCGTGTATCTGATGCTAGACATTCAGCTGATGATTACGTCATCAACAAGGTTTTACGAGCTAGACTTAGATATCAAAAGAAAAGGGTTGCTGAAGAAGAAGGCGCTTCTATGAAAATGGGTCATGCAATACGGCTACTTGCCACATCGGAAGAAGAAGATGATGCTGTGGCGGCACGTATAAAATTCTCATCAAAGTTCGATAAGACTGAGAAGGAGAAGCGAGCGATGATCAATGCTGCCTCAAATCTTTTCTGGGTCTTCAGGTTCTCCGATGTCCATCAAGAAACGATTGGAGCCAGAGTCTAAGAGGAGGAAGATAAAGGAGCACATCATCCTCCATGGTTGTGTCTGTACATAGAATGGGCGATTCAATTCCTTTCCGTAGTAGATTTTATTTTCTGAGACCTGAGTTTTTAATAGCATGTGGTTTGTAATGTACTAATGCAGTTTACTATTAATTGATTTGCAGAGTTTTTATAGAGAAATCATAGAAATTGTTCTTCCAGTTTCTGTATATAAGATAATTATAAAAATTAAAAATAAACTAATAAAAAATCATATGAGTGTAGTTGTTTTGATACCAATAAAAAAAAGAAAGAAGAAGACAAATCTGATCTCTTCACTAAAAGAACTCTTGCAGGTTTATGTGATCTCTTTTTGTCTGATTATCTTTTTCAAAGAATGGAAGTTTTGATTGATTAGTGTAGAACCTTCCATCTTAATAATATAGAATTCTTCTAGAATCTAAATTACCTTTCTCTAAAAGTCCAACTTCCCTTGTATTGATCCATTCATCAGCTTACAATTAATTCTTGAAAACTGACTGCCCCCCACTTGTCTAGTTAAGAAAATACTACTTCTTTCTATCTGATACAGGTTCACAAAATTGTTATCTTTGCTACAAAATATTAATTAAATTAAATATTTATACTGATTAAATATTAATTGTTGAGCATGGATAATCAACCTAATTGATTCAAAGTTGTTAGCTTTTGATTAATTTTAAATAAAAAAAAGTTGTCTTTTGGAAGACAACAAAATATCTAGGGGACATTGTTTTTACTTTATATATACTATCTACCTTTTCATAATAAATGAATTTTAAGTTCATACCTTCCACTAAAGCATAGATAATGAATTAATTGAGGAGCTATTTTAGGAACATTTGCAAAAAGAAAGCTAGCTTCATTGCTAAGGCACAGTTTTAGTTAGAATACTACTGCAGTTTACCTTGTCTTAGGCTCTTGGCAAGCTACAAAAGCCATGTACCCAACACACACACAAGAGATTTATGGAAGTGCAAATACAAGTCCAAACAATAGGCCTCTCTATGGCCAAGTTTAATGAGCTCTTAACCTGTCCCCTAATCAAGACTGGATTGTGTCTGATGTTCGTGTTGTTATGTGGAGACTGATGCTACTGAGACAACCAGGAAGTACTAATGATCCAGCCACCATTGTTTCTGGGTGTAGGAGTATAATAATAATTTAAATTATTTTAATCTATTTAACCTTAATTAGAGGGTATTTATCATACATTCGTGATTGCTCTTTGAAGAATAGTAGAATCTAGGATGCATCTGCGGACGTAAGCACAATTTATCGAATCATGTAAATCTGTGTCTTTATGTGCTTAATTTCTTCTTCATCTTGTTTTATCTTTCTATCTTAACAGGTCGGGTCTTAATATATAAATGGGTCGGACTTATACTTGTATCCATCCATTTCCAAGATGTAAGGGAATCTAGAGTTACCCATTTCAAGGAACACCTAAATTGGTCCATTCAACCATCGTATGTGTCGAAAGAAGCCATCAGAAGAGCAAAAAGGCATGACCAAGTAAACTAGAAAAGCCAAACTAGCTATTTCAATCAAAGAAGAATCAGAAAGGAGATAATTATCAAATGGGTCCCATCTATAAAAACAACTACACTTGTATGAAAAGTCTACATAAGCTGTCTCATTCATCTTGACCGTCCTTTAATATCTTAACACGGAAGAAGGGACCCACTAAGATGACGATAAGCTTGATTATACGACTAGCAATCTCTAAGTAAATAAAAAACCCTCTCTCCTACGACGTACAAAGGAAGGGATCACTTGCTTTGCTAACATATAATTGTCACCAACAAAACACCTAACCCAACAATTTTTTTTTCTCTCTTTAGTTTCTATCAAGGCAGCTAATTAATTACCTAATCCAAATTACATTAATTTTAAAGAAAATTAAATAAATATTTACTTAATCAATTATTCCTTCTTTTTTTTCATTAAGGAAGCATATTTAGCTTATCATTAACTTTGAGTCATGGTGCAAATCGATTGTTGCTTTGAACTAGAGTTTCTGGATTCAATTTTCAATGAAGTCGCCAAAAATATGAGATACATAATTATCCTTTTATTCTAAAAAAAAAAAAAAAAAAATCCCAAAACTCATATTTTCAAGACCTCCACGATGTTAACACGTATGCGCTACTATTTAGAATGTGGATAATATAATGTTGAATAGCTTGAGGTCACTAAACATGTTTAGGAGCTGAAAATGAAAGTCCCGAAAATAAACCAACAGCTCAACATACACGCACTTACCCAAAATGAAAAAAGCCCAACCTGGAAGCAAGAAATTTGCAATTGTTAATGCATATATATATATAGATAGATATAAATTTTTTTGTGACAAAGGGACTCGAAAAAGAAGATAACTGTGAAGAAAGAAAGGAAGGCATGCCGAAGTTTCTATTATTCCTTGAAATCATAGCTGTAAGAGGTTTTGACAAAAGCTTTGCTTCTTAGATTTAATGTTTTGTGACAGCAAGATGGTTAGAATAAGAGAGAGAGAGAGAGAGAGAGAGACCTATTTAATAAAGCTGTTTAAGAATTCGAAAGTCAAGAGTTGGGTAATAAACAAGAGAGAGAGAGAGATGATTTGTTATATATTATTTATTTATAAATAATAATAACGTTGCTACAACCCTTCCTAAGCCCTAGAAGATAAGGTTTTGAAATTTTTGATGTTACAAATGGGCCAATTGCACACCCTCCATTCTCGCAGAAAGCGGAGCAGGAAACGGTCGTATTAATTCGTTTGATTATGATAATATTAGAGAGAGAGAGATGTTAGAGAAATAGAAAAAGAAAGAAAAAGTCCTCCCTTTCTCTACTACTATTATTATTATTATTATTGTATAAGTGTCATCACCGATAAACCTTTCTTCCATTTCCATTAGGAGATTGCTATTGCCAAACCCATTTTTTGGCAATTTCTTATACACCTTGCTTGAATCTTATATCAAACTGTTATTAATTTAGGGTATGGGAAGAATCAAAATGGGTTTAGAAATAGAATTATCCTTTGATTGTGAGATTAATTATTCTTTTCCTAAAGGGTAGTAATATTACCAAATTTATTTTGGCTTTTTCAGCAACCCACACGGGTTAGCTTAATTGGGCAGGCTCTCCAGTTCAAGAAATAGAAGTCTCAGGTTCGAGTCCTCAAGCTTACCTGATATATATGGTCATTGTGGGTGGGGTCATGTAAATGAGGTTAGGAGTTCGATGTCTGTAAAAAATAAAAATAAATGTAGGAGAAAAAAATTATACGTCGGATTGGGATAATATCTCATTCAGTATGTGGAAGAAAATACTCCAATTAAGGTGGAAGCCAATTTAGGATTAATATGTCGTCTATAATTTTAGATTGCTACGTGACAGAAAATAGTTGGGTGAGGTATTACCCCCACTCGCATAGAATTGTTTCCATAAACGTACCTTCCTTAGATGAAAATGACCTTAATTAATTATAATTATATAAAAAAATAATTAATTAGGATGTGGAAATGGAAGAAGAATCTGTCTAGCCTTTAAGATGGATGGGTTCTAACCATCTGAGGAAACTTCATTCACTCATCTTCAATTATTACTATTATAATAACCTTACATCCAATTGAAGTTTCATTTAATGGGTTTCACACATGATATGATATAGAAATGACTTAAGATGAATGTATGTTCATGATCAGATGGCTGTGATCAACTTAATCTTGTTGACTACTGACCAAAAGAGTTAAAAATCAATTGTCGGTCCTTTAAGTGTGTACCCTACAGTTATATATGTTAGCAGGTATTCAATATCTGCATGTGAAAATGCAAGAAAACTTCATCAATAAAAAACAGCTTCAATTCAAACACTTTCTTCTTTCCCCGCAATTGAAGAAACGCAGAAGAGACCATGTGAACCCAATCCCAATAGTTTCTTTATTTATTTATACTTTTGTTTTTAACAATCAAAGACTTTTTTTAATTAAATCAAAATCAGAAAGGACGTCGCTTTCGTTTCCAATATATTTATTTCAGATTAAATGGGTATTTGCTTGCACGTCCTCTATAAACTATACATTTGCCCATCTATCAACATGACGGCCGGACCGATATTAAAACCACCTGATATTCCACCACCCCCTTCTCCTTATTTCCCTTATTCTTCTTCTTCTTCCAATCTTCAAATTCATCCCCAGTTCTTTCCCTCCGGCGATACCCATCTCGTTTTCAGGCCACCCCTTTAAATAAATGTCCACATAGTTCATTCACATCAACTGATCTTGTCGCTTGTCGTGTGGTTCGATCGATCGCCGATTCAAATTTCGGTAATGGAAGGTAGATTCAAAGGTAATCCTTTTGTCAGCGAGCAAGAGGAGTCGCAGGAAAATGGTGGAGAGTCGCCGGTCTCCGGCGTGATTAACGAGGGGAAGGTGACCACCTCTGGGAAGAGAAGGTTAGTAGACTAACTCGCCGGGATTCTCAAATTCCGATGAGGACACAGAAATGAGTTTTTTTTTTTTTTACGTGATTATTTGAAGATGAGAGATTTTCTTCCGTTTGTTTTGTATCCAGTAGGCGAGCAGTGCAGAAAAGGGTGGTGTCAGTGCCGATCGGAGACGTTGATGGGTCTCGACTCAAAGGCGAGGGAGCTCCGCCGTACGATTCGTGGGCGTGGAGGAAGTACGGACAGAAACCCATCAAGGGCTCTCCTTATCCCAGGTAAGCGCCCTTTCTCTAGCGTGCGCCGGTGTCGCTCTTTTCTCAGTTTCACAGATCCCCATGAAATGCGACCTATAATTGAAAACCCTAGTCACGTGATTCACGTCAAAATTATAAAACGCGCCGATGAAAACGTAATGAGTCACTAATATGCACCCCGTGAAGAATAGCATGAGCTTTCCGATGGTGGCGGCCACCGCAAAATCGGCTGCTCAGCTCTTCTGATTCCATTGATTGATTATTCCGGCATATGCGCATTTTAGCTGGAAATGATTTTGCTAAAATGTGCCTTGGGTTTAATTTGTTGCAGGGGATATTATCGATGTAGTAGCTCAAAGGGTTGCCCGGCGAGAAAACAAGTGGAGAGGAGCCGTGTGGACCCCACCATGATGGTGATAACGTACGCTTGTGA
>JAUPMG010091143.1:0-12561 GCA_031762675.1 Pachysandra terminalis
ATCTGGGAAGGTCAGAGACAATTTTGAACGAAAGAAGCCTCTGCATTTTCGTCTTCTGAGAAAGGCTTTGAAGGTCTTGATATCTTCATCTCCTCCTCCTCCTCCTTCTTCCATTTTCACTTGTAGTCGCAGGAGAATAGCTTGAATTCTTTCTTCTAATATCAACATGAGAACTCACTTTCCGAGTTCGTAAAGCAGAAATTACCAGAACAGGTATGAAAACAACCGGCTGTAATACGTGGTACTTTCTTAATGGAAAAATGTACCTATTCATGACTCTGAACCAGTCTGAGTCTGCCACGTCAAAGTTTTCGACAAAATTTCAACAGAAAGTAGAAACTATTCTTTTCTTATTTTTATTTTAAATGATTTTTTAACGATTGAAAGGGTGGAGACTGGAGAGAGGAACTTAGTTTACTCTTACCACTAATGTAGTTACAGTACTACCGATTTATAGTGCATCTACTAATTCGTATGACTGACTATTCATCCTGGCCGTCAGATTAGGATACATTCGCAGTTTTTCAATGTCATCAGTTTGGAATGCGACTGAGAGGTGGTTTCTTACTGGGCGTCAAACGGGAGCGGATCCTCTGTTAACTTTCCTATTAACTCTCTGTTAAGTTATCCAAACGCCGATAAGTGGCGGTGGACCTCACGCATGGAGAAAACGGTTTAAACAGATTTTAAAACGGACGTTAGGGGTCGCGCCAAAATTTCTTCGTTTCCAAGAGCAGAGACGAGGGAGGGGATCGCCAGATCGTTTCCAAGAGCAGAGAGAGAGAGGGGCTCGCTGGAGAGTGGCGTTTCTTTTCCAAGAGCAGAGAGAGATTCGTGGGCGAGAGGTTGTAGACTCGGCCATTGTTGCAGGTTGCTCCTTGGAGGTATGAGGTGACTCGGCTACAAGGGTTTGAGAAGGCAGTTGTGTGTGAGTAATAATAAATGACATCTTGGACCCTTTGAATCAGTTCATGCAATTCAAATGCCAAGGTCATCAGCTGGAGAACCTTGGATGAGACATTAATTTATCAAGCTGTTGATATCATCAAGAGTCACTGAACCATTGTTCTATATATTCAAATCGGAGAGAAGACTGCCAGATAACTTCACATGCCATTGGCATAACCTAGCAATAGTCATTTATTATTACTCACACACAACTACCTTCTCAAACCCTTGTAGTGGAGTCACCTCATACCTCCAAGAAGCAACCTGGAACAATGGCCGAATCTATAAACTCTCGCTCACCAACCTCTCTTTGCTCTTGAAAACAAAACGCCACTCTCCGGCGAGAAGAAACGAAGTGCCACTCTCCGGTCCACCGCCACTTGTCGGCGTTTGGTTAAGTTAACAGAAAAGTTAACAGAGGATCCACTCCCGCATCAAACTAATGGACGGCTATGATTTTGTATTAATATGATCACTTCAGGCAGGAGCATATTGTGATCTGTGTTATAGATGATTATAAGTAACCATCGATCAATCTAATCCCCTTGGAACATTGAAGTGTCCTTGTGTAAGTAATGAAAAAATCAAATGGATTTTTGAAGCTAAATGAACTGTGAAGCCTCATTTCTAGCTTTTGAGTTCAATTCTTTTTTAATTTTGACCAGTGAATTCAAACAAATTGGTTGGAGTTTCTCCTTTCTTGTATTGAGAACAACCTACAAACAATAACCAAAGAGAGAGTAAACACAAATAAGAAGAAGAGCAAGACACAGATTTACGTAAAAAAAAAAAAAAAGAAAAAGAAAACCTTTGCCAGAAAAAACTATGGAGTAGCAAAAAATCCACTATAATCAAGAACAAGAGGTTACAAAGATCCCTCACACACATCTCTCCACTCACAAAAACTATCAATTCTACGACCCTAGATATATTGTTATGTGGAGACTGATGCTACTGGGGCATCTGGGAAATACTAATGATCTACTAGAACTTACTACAGGTATAATAGTAAGTTCACTTCTATTACGTTTAGCCCTAATTTCATGATATTTATTTCATACTTTCATGACTGCTATTTGTAATAAATTATTCTAAGTTCTGGAGAATAGTAAAACTAGGTGTGCATTAGTGGACGTAAGCACAATTTGCCGAACCACATAAATCTGTCTTTTGTGCTTGATTTCTTCTTCATCGTTTTATCTTTCTTTTTTAACAAAATGATATAGAGTTATGTCTATATTATAGAAATGTAAAACTACAAAAATACCCCTCATAATAATCCGACCAAAAACAGAAGCTAAATTTTACAAACCATCCATCAAGCTACAAACCATCCATCAAGCTCCATACCACATCTTGTTCTCTTTTATTTCTTTCCAAGTGTTCTCAAACTCCTACTCTTACTCTTGGGTACTCTCTCTCTCTCTCTTCTCTCTCTCTGTCTCTCTCTCTCTCTCATGGATTTCATGGACTACATTTTTCTCTTATGTATAACCATGCTAAATGGGAATTAATTCTATTTTTATTGTTGTCTCTAATCATTTCGATAAATATGACCACATCAAATTTGTTAAGTTTAATTGGCATTTATGGCAATAATATTCAAGTTCAAAGAAATTCAAAAATCAAGCCAAGATCTAAGAGTTCTCTAATTCACAAATTTCGGTTCTGATTGGTTTGCAAAATTGAAGGGAATTCAAGTATGCAAACATTAAAGGCGAGTGGTAAACGAGTTCGGAAGATAATTCAACACGGCGACAACAAAAATCAAGAGGGAGTCTTTATTTTGTGTAAGTCCGATTAGTGGTTGTAATATTTTGATTTTAGTGGATTGTTTAATATCTGGGCGTGGCCCCGAGAAGTAGGGATAAACCGAACCTTGTAAAAATTGCCTGTATTGTTTACTTTATTATGTTTAGAATTGTTCAAGTAACACGATAACAATTTAAATTGGTTAAAATTGTTAAAACCGGATATAACAAAATCCCAAATTTTTCCACAACACAAATCTTGTTTTGCGATCCCAATATGTTCACGATTAAAATGACCAAGTCAAATTCCAATTTTTTTTTCACAACACAAATCTTGTTTAGCAATCCTAATATGTCAGAAACCATACCTTTTAGTTAGATACTGTTAGCTTAATCATATACTATGAAGTTTTTTATGTCATAACCCGTAAGAAGAGAGAGAGAGATGGTGATGAACCCATTCAAGCTCATATATGAGCCAGAAACTGTGATGTTTTTTCACAACACAAATCTTGTTTTGCAATCCTAATGTCAGAAACCATACCTTTAGTTAGATACTGTTAGCTTAATCATATACTATGAAGTTTTTTATGTCATAACTCATAAGAAGCGAGAGAGAGAGATGATGATGAACCCATTCAAGCTCATATATGAGCCAGAAACTTTGATGGTGGTAAATTGTTGAGAATTCAAATCCATCGCTTTTTAATCCGAGCCCACACTAGGGCAGCAACTGCAGCACCTCCCAAGTGAATTGATCCTGAGATTTGACGGTTCCCCTGCATTAGCAAAATGATGAGTGAGAACTATTTAAGAGCCAATTTTTGAAGAAAAAAACAAGATGCGATTTTGCTACAGAAGAAATTGATTTTTGAAAAGATCTCATGTTTGGTGTATGAATAGGTGCAGGAATTTGATGCAGACGATTTGAAGCCGTTGGATGGGAAACTGCTAATTTAATTAATATTGAACACTTCAAAGGATTCTGACATCTGTCGTATTCTTGAGCTCATGTGAATTATACTTTTTTTTCCTTTTTTATATGTATATTTTTTTTTTCTGTAGCTTCGCCTAGGACTATTCCTCCGAGGTACAGTCGGGTGCCGAACGGGGACCTCTCCCAACAAGGTTACCTGCATCCACAAGGACTCGATATCGAGACCGCTTGCTTAAGCCACCCAAGCCCCTTCCATATAGATTGCTGAATAAGGTGCACGCACTCTTCATTAAGATTGAGTTTCTTTCTTAGGGGGAAAGAATTTCAAAGCAGCGCTTGCATACCTTCATTACCCTCCACATATCTCTGCCCATTAAAATTGCTCCCTGCAATGAGATCTTACCCAAAATTAATTAATTTACTTGGTAAACTAATCTCAAATTATTATTTTGATGTGAACAAGGAAGGTGATCTTACCACTAAATATGCTGGAACAGGATAGACCAAGTAAAAGTAGATTCTAGCTTTTGGAAATAGGAATATATAGAGTAGTATAATAGCATTCAAAGCCCCATTTGCCCCCTGTGATGTGAAAACATCAGCCATCTTGTAAATATTTACTGGTGAATAAAATTCCAACTTAAGAAATAAACACACCTGCTAAGCCAATTCATTCGACTAATAAATATAAATGGAAGGAATGCAAGCGTTATTTTCATCCTCAAGGGAAATGAAGAGTATGAACTGAAAATCTTATTTTCATTCACCTGGGCACTCCGGGGTGGGCGTTGGGGTGCCCAGGTGCCCGCGTGGTGACTGGGTACCCCGGCAACCCTAGGCACTCAATTTTTTGGCCATCGGGCCCAGTTTCAGCCTAGAAAATTAAACATCAAACTCAAGATCTTTTGCATTAAGTTTGTTTAGGAAAAGTGCCCCGTTCCGATTTCATTTCTAATTATTATTAGATGATCCAGAAGAGTCAAATATACTCAACAAGGTCTCGAACTTATCCGTTAGAATACCCAACGAACCTAGTCCGACTAAATTCACCAAAGTTGTAAATGTTTCAAATCTCGATTTTATGTCAACCTGACAGTCCAATGAATAATGACATGGCTCAAAGCCCACTACACTACCTCATTATGCTGACATAGCATTCAATACAGATACATGACAATACAAGCCTTACCCAGCAAAAACCTAGGGACTCAATTAATACAAGCTGTAAAAAAAGCATACCAATCCTCCAATTCTTGAAGAGTCCACATGCCCTTCTCCTTTACTCTGCAATAGAAACATGGAAGGACAAACTTAAAACCATATAGCCCGTTAAACAGTCAAAATGTACTTGTCGATCCATTTTGAGCACGAATGTATGTGACGATCGAATGATTAAATTTGTGAACAAATCATTTGGGGAATCCTATAACTCTATGATCAGAGAAATTTGTTTTTCCACCATTTTTTTTTTCATGATGAATCATGAAAGAGATTCACTTTTCAAGTACCATTAGTTTAGTCCTAGAAGAGATCAGAAGTCATTGTACCTTTGAGGCCATGAAGGCATGGTACACCAAGAAGAATATCGAACCACCAACTGCCCCAGCTAGGTACAACTTCAGCAAAAAAGCCTGTCCGAACATTTTCTCAATCTGGAGAATGCATAGAGATAAGAGAGCAGAAGAAATACTAAACAAAAAATATAGTTCATGCATGGTTTGTTGGGAATCTTAGTGCAAAGAATCTAATACACACAAGAACGCAGAGAATTACATGGTTCGACACAAACCTACTTACGTCTAGGGAGTACACTATCACTATGAGCAAATAGTAAGATACAAGAGTAAAAAACTCTGATTACAAAACTCTGTAATCTGTTCATTCAATCTTATCACTACAACTCACTACCTGTACTACTTCCTCCAATGCTCTCTACAACACTTTATATAGAAGAAGAAGGTAGGAAGGAGATGAACAAACATGTTCAAATTCATCAACCTCTTTGTCTCCCCAAGACAAAGCTCCTTGTCTTCTCCCCGAAACAGGACTCCTTGTCTTCTTCAAAAAAAAAAAAAAAAAAAATTGTTCATCCACCTAACATGGGTGGGCCCTAACAATCACCCCCTCCACGCATGTGGGGTAATTGTCATCTGGATGCTATGGTACTGCTCAGTTGTGACCTAGAGCTGTCATCAGGCAATCGCACCCCCTCACCCGAGTGCCTGCACCTCCTCATCGGGGTGCTGTGCAAAGATCACATCTTTTCCAATTGTAGTGTCTCTATCTTTTCACTTCTTGTTTACACTTTACTGGAGAGGGCACCGTCACTGATCAAATCGAGAGCAAAAGAGAACTTGCTTCGGCAGCGTTGTCGGTGTCGCCGATGTTGTACAACTCTTCAAAATCCCTTTGCTCTGAGCTTGCCTCTGAACATTCGGCACTGGTTGCACTTGTCGTGTCTGGTCAGATTCCCGCACACCATCTGTAGCTGTCCGCGCATCTGTACCAGAGTGGATCCTCCGGGTACTCCTGCACTTATTCCGTGTGCATCTGTGCAACCGTCGTTTTCTCTGTTCAGTCTGTCATGTACCATTGGACCTATGTCTGACAGTAGCTCCTCCTGTCACCACACTACCCTCCAGTCTGTACTCACCAGTCTTCCTTCCCCGCAATATCTCTCTGTCTCCCTTGGAGACCTCTAGAACTCCTCTGTTTGCAATGAAACTACAAACTCTCGAACAAGATCCCGAGAGAAATCAGGTTTTTCTTCCATCCTAGCACGTGTCTCACTGCTTTATACTTCAGGCAATTCCGCTTGATGTTGCCCCTCATGGTCGCAGTAAAAGCACATAAACTTGCGACCTCCAGATTTTGACCTGGTCCGTCGTTTGCTGGTATTCTTTCCCTAGCCTCTTCCTCTGCCCCCCTCTGAAATCAAGGCATGTGGCCCACTACGATCACTTGTGCCTGCCTCCTCGCTGAATAACGCATCATTGACCATGCTCATGGTCAACTTCCCGTTCGCCACTGAATTGTTGAGAGAAACCACCAATGTTTCCCAGCTGTCTGGCAAAGAACTAAGTAGCAGTAGGGCCTATGTCTCGTCATTGTAATTTAGGTCGACACTGGCTAGCTGATTTACCAGGTTATGAAACTCACACGTGTGTTCTGCTACTAAAGTTTCTCCCTGTAACTTCTGATTCACAAGCCTTCTCATCAGGAGTGCTTTAATTCGCGATGTCTTCAACTGATACATCCCCTCTAGCTTTATCCACAACATGTACGCATTCATCTCCTGGGCTATGTGATGGTACACCTCATGTCCAATCCATTGTATGATTTGCCCTATAGTCTTCCTGTTTAGCTTTTCCCAGGCTGCCTCTGTCATTTCCGCAAGTTTGACACCCTCATTTTCTAGAGGATTTCGTACAAATCTTTGCAAAATAGAATATCCTCCATCCGTGACTTCCAGATCGTATAATTGGTGGTCGACAGTGTGATCATTATATCGTGGTGTCCGCCATTTTACTTCACAAGTTTAGAAGTAAAAATCTCCAAATTTTGACCTCACGAATGGACCCGGAATGCTGGAAAAAAAACTTAGGAGGGCCTAATCTGTAATTTTCAAAAACTTAAAGGACTGAAAGATAATTTTATGAAACTTCAGTCAGAGGACACGTGTTAGCCAGACGCTCAGATACGTGGCACTCTTTTGCTGATGTGGCGCTAACTCAGCGCTTGGACAGATCACGGCTTCAGCTTGGCCAAACAGCTCGGCTCGGTCAATGGCTCTGACCCGACGCTACTCGGTGAGTCAACACAGTTCTAACTTAGGTTGACTCGGATCAACCCGGCGAGTCAACTCAGACGCACCAGAATCTTCAGATGGCGTGTGAGGGCTCATTTGGTGGAATTTTTTGACGCTTTTTGCGCTAGCATGCTCGTCTCCTCGAGCTCTTCACGGTGGTGTGATCAATTGATGGATACGAACAACTATGTGAAAAGACAGTGTCCAAATATGCACGAGCTAAACTTTGCTCTAAAACCAGTTGTTGGGAATCTTCGTGCAAAGAATCAAAAGCACACACACAAGAACGCAGAGAATTACGTGGTTCGGCACAAACCTGCCTACATCCACGGAGTACACTTTCACTATGAGCAAATAGTAGGATACAGGAAGAGCAAAAAACTTTGATTACAAAACTCTGTAATTTGTTCACTCAATCTTATCACTACAACTCACTATCTGTACTACTTCCTCCAATGCTCCCTACAACTCTTTATATAGAAGGTAAGAAGAAGATGAACAAACATATCTAAATTCATAAACCTCTTTGTCCCCCTAAGAAAAAGCTCCTTGTCTTCTTCAAAAAAAAATTGTTCATCCACTTACATTGGGTTGACCCTAAAAATAACATGGGTGGACCCATGGTTAATGTATGACAAAAAAAAAAAATTAAAATAAATAAATAAATAAATAAATCAATGAATCGTATCTGGATGGATATTAAATAAAGTTGTTGTTTATATACTTTAATTACAGTTGCATAGGGCCAGGGCTTTGCATATGATGGATTCTACTGAGAAATGTCAGAGAGAGAATTCAATTAATTGGATAATGGCAGCTATTTAATTACATCAACGACTTCAAAGCGAAGAAAAACTTGATACATTCTCACAAATAGAGTTCATTTATTGGGAGAATCAATAACAAAAAAAGATTACAAAAGCAAAACATCTGGAAGAATAACCTACATGAGAATTCATATTAAATTAATAGATGAATAAAGACAATCACACTTGCTAAAATTAACAGGAATACTGACACAAGGTAACTGTCCTCCCTCTCTGTGCCAGAAATGTCTTACAAACATGGATTCAGTATTGACCATTTGATTTATCTGTCTCAGCATGGGGATCTCCTAGTTCTACTCTAGTAACTAACTCATTAATTGTAACATTTATATCAATCCAAGTTATAGAATTATTCAAAGATAGCAAGGAAGAAACAATATGACAAACATCCCAAAGAAAAAATCTACTGAATATATAGTTAAAATCATCTAATCAGATTAGTTCCGACCCAATGTGTTGTTATGTGGAGACTGATGCTACTGATACATTTGGGAAGTATTAATGATTCAGACATCGATTCCGCTGGTTGAGTTCGATGCTGAGCTTGTGAGAGGTTGTAGGGGGGCAATGCCTCTACCTGAAAGAGGGGGTCCGGAGGTGAAGCCCACGACTCCATCTTTTGAGTTTTTTTTTTTTTGTGTGTGTGGGGGAGGGGTCGAAGGGTAAAAGTAGTAATTTCACTATTAATTTGTGTAGTTCTGCCACAGGGTATTTATTATACTTCCGTGACTGCTCACTTTTTTGAGCTCGTGAGAATAATAGAATTGGGTATGTATCTGTGGAAGTAGGCACCATTGTCAAACCATGTGAATCACTGTATTTGTGTGTGCTTGATTTGTGTTCTTCATCCCGTTTTATCTTTCTTAACAAGATGATCACCATGAGAAAACCTAATGACCTATAACTTGATGCGGTCAACCCCATATGCTTCTGTACCATGCACAATGTGAACAGTCTAAAGAAGGAAGAGCTAATAATATAAAATCTGCTTGCAACGATCAGAAGATTGTTGGATTTATTATTTGGGTCGACCCAGTTGGTCCATTAGGATGGACAGACTAGGGTTCCCATTTGATTGGGACGTTCATACTAAGCTATGGGTCTAAGTGTGTTTGACTCTCTCCTATTTAGTTAGGAGATAAGTCTTGGAGTAGTGTATTTGACTCTCATATTAGTTAGGAGACAAAGGCTTAGTTGGAGTAGAGTTGAGTCTTCTATAGATAGATAATTCCCTCTTTATTTTCTCGAAGCTTCATACATGAGTTCCTAGAGAATCTCTCTCTCTCTCTCTCTCTCTCTCTCTTATCAGCTCTTCTTCCTCCATTAAAGATCTGCTTTGCTTTTGACCTCGTACTTGAGATCTGATCGTTTGAATGTTTATAATACTATGTTTGACTCTAGTAATCGTACATACCGACGTAGAATGTTTTCCGAATTAATAAAGATCTTTCGTTGCGGATCCAGATTCATATGCATCGAGTTAGGTGATCCGGTTCATTTACATTTACAATATTCAAACATAATATAGAACTTGACAAACATAAAAAGAGCTGAAGGCAAGCAAAACGTACACTTCTCCCGAAGAAGTAAAGACCATACATGTTTGATATAATATGCCCAGCATCCTTATGACTGAACGCATGAGTGATCAATGTGTGCACATGCCCACTTGTAAAGTTCTCCACTGAAATCTGGCCAAAAAAAAAAAAAAAAACACCAACAAGTTAGCACATACACGGCTTAACAGTGCAAAATTATGATTTATGAGCTCATCGGCATTTTCTTTTTAATATATTCTTAATTGACAAGTCTAAAGTGGCTACCCAAAAAAGAAAAGAAAGATCAACCATAAAGTTTTTGTACATAAACATAGGATCTGCAATCCTCCATAACATAAAAGTAGCAACATTAGCTACAACCAAGCCCAACACCATGTCACCTGGATATGGCATTCTGGACCATGATCTCCTGTGAAGAGGAAAAAGTAGTAATAGTTGTGAGATATATGAACTTAGTTAAACAGTTCCCTAATAAATCAGAGGTGCAATAAAATAGGTAAAAAGGAGTTCTCTCTACATATTAACTCTCTACATATTAACTCTCTACATGTGAATTGAATTGATCATTCAATTCACATTTCTTAATAAGTCTCCTAATTCTTTGTGTTCCCCTTCTTGGTTGAATCTGTAGTACTTGAGAAAACTGGTTTTATTATTGGACGTGATCAAGAAACAAAGAAAAGATTTACAAAAAATAAAGAAAGAAACAAGGAAAGGTGAAGAAATTTTGAAAATCTGTATTAGACCGGAAAACAGGCTTCCTTCAACATGCACATACATCACATATACAAGAAGACAATCTCTGTTGTTTATGTGGAAACCGATTCTACTGAGGTAACAGAAAAGTAGTGATGATCCAGCCACCATTGTTACTGGTCAAGCTTAGCGCTGAGCCTGCTGGCTGTTGGAAAGGCGGCTAATTATAATGTATTTATTCATATTTTTGTGGCTGCTATCTGTAACACATTTTTCTGAGCTCAAGAGAATAGTAGAATTGAGTGTGCATCCGTAGAGGTAGGCACAATATGCCGAATCACATAAATTTGTATCTTTGTGTGCTTGATTTCTTCTTCATCATTTTATCTTTCTTTCTTAACAATCTCCTCGTTTATGCTCAAGAACCCATCGTAGAAGAGATTAAACTATCGAATAGAAGTTTAAAACAGCTTGAAAGCTTTTTTGTTTTTTCCCCAGATTTCATGCTTGTAAGAGTTTAAAGCTCCTCTTCCAGCTTTTATTTTCTATGATTGTTTTTTCCCAAGAAATACTCTCAAACACACAACAACAAAAATAGGGGAAAATTTTACCCAGAAAAACTAAATCAAAATGCTCTAAATAATAAAGACAGTTGATGAAGTTGGGCAAAAATAGAAAACCCCAACTTGAAACAAACACATTACCTGCCTTGAAGAACCAAGTGTCGGGTCGCATTCGAAATGCTGCTTATAATCCTCAAATGGGCACTCCAGCTGTCTTTAAAGAGTACTGGGTTTTGAAGAAACCCATGAATCTTCTCTGAAAATCTGTAGTGCTGCTGTGACCTCCATAAACCAGAGAAGATGAGAGAGGATGAGGAGAAGGGTTCAGTAACAGAAGAGTTGTGAAGCTGTTTTGGGTTTCCTCTAACGAAGGTTTTGCATAGACGAGATTGGAGAAAGCAAGCGTTATTAGGTAGCAATCTGGGAAGTTCAGACACAGTTTTGAACGAAAGCAGCTTCTGCATTTTCGTCTTCTTAGAGAAAGAAAGGCTTTGAAGGTCTTGAAAACTTCCTCTTCTTCCATTTTCACTTGCAGTTGCAAGAGAATATTTGCATGAGAGAGAACTGCTTTCTTAGTTCGTACTTCGTACTGCAGAAAACAGGTAACAAAACACTGGCCGTAATACGTGGCACTTTCTTAATGGAAAAATGTGTTAATTCATGCCTCTTAAAGCACTCAGAGTCTGCCACGACTTAGATATACACTGATCATCACCAGAACGTTAAAAAAAGTTAAATGCTTTTAACAAATATACCCCATGTAACTTATCATATTTGTAAATAAGGCCGGTTGTCTCGGTCAAATAAGGTTTTAAAGAACTGAAATTTCAGTTACGAGGACCCAATCGTAATTCCATTAAATCTCATTGATTTCCACAAAATTTTAATAGAAATTATTCTTTTCCTACTTTTTAAATGATATTTTTATATTATATTTTTAATTTTAAAAAATAATAAAAATATTATTGCTGGGCGTAATTGTAACTCTTTTGCATTTTTTTGTCAAAAAAAGAATCATGAAATTTTGAATGAAAATTTGGAACTGTGATTTTATCTTACAAGGGCGAAATTAAAATTGGAGGAAATTTAAAACTTTGGTCCCAAGTTCAAGACTTGGAAAGCTGGTGTTTGTGAACTCCTTCGTGCTGGGTTCAAAGGGAAATAAAAATGGGCCAATAGTTGAACTTTTAAGCTCATACCAACCCATACAAAACTGAGCCCAATCGTATCTACATCTACATATGGGTCTCTCAGGATTGGGCCAGGCGACCCGAATTTTCAATCCAGCTTATATCTAATGGTGACTAGGGGTGTAAATTGGTTTGGTTAAAACCAAAAACCGAATGAACCGAACCGAAAAAAATCGGTTTGGTTCGGTTATTTGAATATTCGGTTAGGTTACGGTTTGAAAAATCCAAAACCAAATTAACCGAACTCACCTAAACCGATAACCGAACTAAACTAAACCAAAA
>JAUPMG010091154.1:0-12560 GCA_031762675.1 Pachysandra terminalis
CTCCATCTTCGAGTCGAGTTCCATCACCCGACCCACCATATGATCCCGAACCTGAGATTCAGGAGCGTGAGTTTGCCTCTAAGAAGATTTTGATTGAAAGACCCGTCGTGCCTACATGTCTTGATTCCTATGGCGTTCCCAACATCCTATGTACCATAGGATGGGAGCCAATACTATCGTGGGGTAGCCAGGCTCATGAGACACTTACTCGGGATATGTATGAGTACATATCTCGGCCTGATATCGAGACTTCTTCCATTACCTTTGCCACACCTAGAGGGGAGAAAGTTATCGACCTCCAGATGGTTGCACGTCTCACGGGTGTCCCCATAACAACGCTTTTAGTGTCATTCCTGAACTCCCTTTCTCTAAGCGTTCGACTGTGACGCAAATCCTTTGTGGTAGGGATGTCCTCTGGAAGCAAGGTAACGCACTCGTCTCTACAAGACTCCTTGCACCTCATCGCACTCTTCATTCTCTTTTTCTCCGATCAGTTTACCCTTGCTCGGGTAACTCTAGCGAGCTTACTCCCTTCATGGCCAGAGTACTATCTATGGTCGTGACCAGCACACCGCTTTGCCTCTCGTCCCTGGTGATTAACCATATCATCGGATACTATCGGCACACTCGGTAAGGTGCCTTACCGTTTCCATGCCTGATGTGCGCAGCAGCCAGAGAGTGGAGGATTCGACCCAGTGCTGAGGGCAGAATCAAAAGGGAGCGACCATTCTCCCACTCTAATCTCTCTTTGATGAAGTTACCGCATGATGCGCGTGACCTGCAGCGGCAACCTCAGCCTCAGGAACCGGAACGATTGGATGAATCTCCTCCTGCGCAGGCAGATCAGCCCCGCCGAGCTTCGACTTCATCTGCCCCCGGTCCAGATCGTGTCCATAGGCACAACCAGTCCATAGAAGCGAGATTTACTACCTTGGAAAGGTCTTCTTCTAGAGCCCAGACTCGAATGGCGGCAGAGCATCGTCACACTCAACGACAGGTGTCACGCCTGCAGAAGACGGTGGATGCGACCCTGAATCTTTGCAATTGGGTTTTATCAAGAATCTCATCAGGAAATTTTGATGCAAATTCTATGGATCTGTCAATGGGAATAATTTTCCCATTACCAATATTGTGGCCTAAAAAGTGAACTTGGTCAAGAATAATTTCATTTTTGAGGCAGAAAGAACTAAACCATTACGTTTGATTACCTCTTTTAAAATATGAAGATGTTTGAAATGTTGATCAATGGATTTAGAAAAGATTAAGATATGATCAATATAGACAATCGAGAATTGTGAATAAAGAATTAAAATTTCATTCATAATATTCTGAAATTCAGAAGGAGCATTCTTCAATCCAAATGGCATTACATTCCATCGATAATTCCCAAAAGGAACAGTGAAGGCAGTTTTATATCTGTCTTCAGGGGTGACTTGGATTTGCCAATAACCGGATTTAAGATCAAATTTAGAAAAAAATTCGGTTGATTGCAACCGATCTAATAAATCCTTTTTATTAGGAATGGGATATCGAATCCATTGAAGAACATCATTAAGAGGTTTGTAATTAATTACAAGTCTTGGAGCACCTCTTTCTTTCTCAGCATTTTTATTGACATAAAAAGCCGTACAGCTCCATGGAGATTGAATCTTTGTAATTAATCTTTTATCCAACAAGGATTGAATCTCTTTTTTACCAAGTTCTAGATTGTCAGATTTCATTTGACTTGGTCTAGCTTTTGTAGGAATTTTGTTTTCATTAAATTCAGTAATATAGGGTAAAGAAACAATGTGTCTCTTTCTATTCCAAAAAGCATTGGGAATATAACTGCAAATTTCAGAAATAAATTAATTCTTTAATTGTTCAATCTGTAATTGAACAGAAGATTGATGAAGTCTTTCTTTTATTGAAAGAGAAGCAATTTCTTTTTGTAAGAAAAATATTTGCTTTTCTTTTGCATGAAGAATAGAATTAATCATTTTTTCAATGGGTAGAGTTATAAACTCAAAGATTAATTCTTTTCCTTGAAGGGTGGTATAAATACCTTGAGAATTAATTTTCTCGATTGGCATGATTGATGCTAAAAAGGGTGTACCAAGAATTATTTCTTGTGACATATTCTTAATTAATAAGAAGGTTGAAGGTAAACATATACCTTCTTTGCAGATATAAACATTAGATAATTTATATCTAATATTCATTTTATTACCACTAGCATTAGTAAGATTTTGAGTGATTTTTTCAAAATAATTAGTAGGTACCAAACCTTCTTGAATGCAGTTAAGATCTGCACCACTATCAACTAATGCAGGAACATTAGCAATAGTATATTCACCATTAATAACAAGAGTGATGGAAATATACCATTTTTGGAAAGTAACTTGATTCATACTCATTAAGTAATTTGGATCCTTAATATTTGAATCAGAATCTTTCATCATGGCATGAAACTCTTGTAAAGGTATAGAATTGATTTCATTATTTTCAATTTCGATTTTTTCTTTGCCTTTGAGACTTTGTTTTAATTGGAAAAATTGATTTTTAATTAAATCATGCTCTTGTTTCAAGAGTTTTATTTCTATTTTTAAAGTATTAACTTCAAACTTTAATTCTGGTAAAGAAGTGGGTTTATCAATCTCTTGATGTTTCTTTAATCTATTAAACACTTCTTTTAAGCTAAAAGAAGGATCAGAAATTCTAGGATCATTATTGTCTTTAGATTCAGATTTATTAAACTCATAACAAGTTTTAATAAGTTGTAATTTTACAACAGGATCATCCACCTGATCAATCAGATCCAATAAGGATTGTTGTTGATCAGTAAGAACATTTAAGCTTAAACCATTCATTTGTAAGATAGCTAGTAAATGGTTATTTTGCTTAGTTAATTCACTGCATTGGCAATGATCAGATGATTCATCTGAAGAATATAATTCATTTATTTCTTCTTCTTCATTATGATCTGATGCAATTTCTTCGTCTTCAGATTAATGGAACATAATATTTTGAATTTGTTCTTTTAATTCATCAGGAATAGGTAAAGCTTTTATTTTATCAACCGGACATTTGGTTGAATAATGGTCATATTTACCACAATTATAACATTTGATTCTTTTGGATGATGTTTTATTTGGAGATTTCTTTTTAGAAGATGTTTTATCTCCTGAAGAAAATTTCTTGTTTCCTGATTTTTTCCTTTTTGGATGATAATCCGAAGAGGGTTTATTAGATGATTTCTTATGTGATTTTTTCTTTCTAGAGGAAGAATGAGTCTCAATATAAGGACTGTAAGCATATTGCTCACAAAAATCCCCAGTTTATCTGGATCTAGCAAGACCCTGTTTCTTTAGTGGCTTTTGTAATTTAATATCATTACAAAGAACTAATCCTTCATTAATAATAATAATATTAATTAAGGAACCATATGTATGATTTTCATAAGGAATATAAATACCATTATAAAGACTTTTTAATTTTTTTCTAACCTTTTCAGCAAAAAAGGTAGGTAAGCCATCAATAAATTTGGCTTTCCAGTGAACAGTCTTAGCATGAGTTCTCTGAAGAACTTTTGCTAGATACACATATTTATACCATCTAAATGGCTAAGAGTGGGACATCTGAGGTTTTGAAGTAATTCTCTAGACCTATCTTCAAGAGTACTTCGTTCCCCCACAAAATGTAACACTAATAATAACATTAGTGTCATAATAGCATCCGATTTCGGAATGTCATTATTATAGCTATACAAGTTGTATATAGGCTGGAAACCACCAACTTCCCGTATATATAAACACCACTTATGTGGCAGTTTATATATAGGAAACCGGAGGTAATACAATGCCACGTACAGATTATATTAGCAGTATGAACCTTGAAGTTTTAAGCTCATATAAAGTTGAATAGTAAAACCTTTTGAATGTGGTATTTTATATCGTATGTTTGGTTGTGTTTTCATAAGGTTGGAATAAAGGGGCAGAAGCCAGAGGACCTTTTTTGACCGCTATGCCAGGAGGGCACTTAGGTCTGTTTCGGTCCTTGTAAGGGCTATATTGTCCAGTTATTGCCTCGATATGAGAAAGAGACATATGATATAATTTAGACATTCTCAGATTTTACTCTTCCCCTTTTTGTGAATTTACTGCTTAAATGTCATAAAGTCTTTTAGCACTATACAGTTACTTATAATGCTTAGACAATTACAAACTAATGACAGAACCATCTGAATTAATAAAAAATTCAGAATTAATTGAATATGAAAATATAAGATCTCAATTAAATAAATGGACAATTCCAAGGGTACAACCCAAAACAATTTATAGATCAAAATGGTATGATCTAAAATCTAGTATGGCAATTAAAACCATGGAACAGACTTTAAGTCTTGATTCACAATGTGAAACAATTAATATGTTAAGTCCTAGGGATTTACATGAACATATTAAACAATACAAATTTATCCATATTGGATTAATACAAGTAGCTTTTAAGCCGCTTACTTTACTAGGAATGAATGCTAGTATTCTTGCTACCTTAAGGGATGCAAGATGCTTAAATTTTAAAGCATCCATCATGGGAGCCATTGAAACTAGTTTATGTCATGGACCAATTTATTTTGATGTCTACCTAAATCTTTCTTTATCATTAACAGACCCTAATATCTATGAGGCTTTTAATTTAAAAATTCAGACTAATGGTTATGAGTTTCTTCCAGGTACAGAAACCATAGCTATTATTTATCGAATTTATTATAAAGTTATGAATACTATGACTCCCAATATTAAAAGATTTAGTTCCGAGGGAACTACGATTTTAATTGAAACCAATTTAGCTACATCAACTAGTGTAGCTACCCCCAAATTAATTTCATAGAATGAAATTACATTTCCATCTTCTTGGACAATAGTTAATGCTATTCCTCTAAGACCAATTATTCATCATTCTATTGATGATATAATTCAATATAATGAAGGGGATGTGGTTATTAATTTTAATAAACCCAATTTACCTAGATCACAATCTAGTAGAGGATGGAATACTCCTTATCAAGTTTCTATCCCATCTTCATCTTCAAGACATTCTGTCTCAAAAATTTCTCATCAGGATAATATTCCCGAAGCTGAAATTATTGAAGGAATTAAAATATCTGATCAGCATATACCTCATGCAATTTATGCTAATCCAATTAAAAATATTATGAGATCTCCTACACCATCGGAAATGAATTTCCATACTTAAATATTTTTATGGATTTTAAACCAAAAACTACATTTATTATTAATAAAAAATTTATTAACGATGAATTCTATCAACCTAAATATCAGGTTTTTAGAAAATGGTATTTTACCTTTTATAATCAAAAAGGTCTTCAAGCGTTCAAGGATGAATTTTATCTTTATCTTAATACTAATAAGGTAATTATACCTTTTGTTAAATGGTTTTTTCAAATCCAAATTATTCCCAATATTGCTGTAATAGAAAGCATCAAAAATTGGACTACTGTGGATAATAGAGAAATTCAATCTATTCATCGACCTCCTGAACCATTAAAATTACAACCTGGTAATAATGTTGTTTTACACACTTCAGGATATATCAAAATACCTACTTTATCTACAGGAACTGAAATTTCCTCTCCTTGTGACGATTTAAATAAGGTGTATAAACAAAATAATTATACCAATTTAATGCTACAAACAGTTGGGAATCAATTAATTAGAATTGAACAAAATACTGAGAAAATTATTCAAAATATTCCTGTTAAGGAAGAAAAGGTTATTCAACCTTCTCCTTTACAACCCCCTTTAGAAATCACTAGATATAAATTATCTAAAGCTTAGCCTACAACAGAATTTGTTGAAATGCTAGCTGAAAAATTAAAAGCATTAAAAGTTTCTAATATTTCTGTTTTTAAATAAAGATGAAACAGAGAACCATTCTGATGACAATAATTCAGAAAATTCTGATATTAACAGTGATATTTCTCCAATGGAGTTACATGAAATTGAATCAAATTTTCTTCCCAATCCTCCTACTTTGGAATTTAATAAAATCAATTTTGATTCTAAAAATCCAAAAACCACATTTGCTGGTCCTACTAGGAATTATTATCCTAGAGCAACTCCTGTGAACATTTTGTATGAATAAGATTTCTTTCATACCCAAAAATCATATCATGGCAAAACCATCTATGCTTGGAATATCGATGGTCAATCTGAATATCAAATTTTTGAAACTATACCTGAAATGATCATGTATTCTACTGTTGCTCAACAGCAGAAAATTTATTTCTGTTATTATTATTGTAAAATAAAAAAAATTAAAAAGAAAATTAAATTAAATTAAATTAAAAGAAAATAAATAAAATAAAAGGAAAGAAAAATATAATAAAATAATAAAAATTCAAAATAGAACTAAAATAAATGAAAAAATAAAAGAAATAAAATTATTATATTTATTTTATTTTCTTTATATTTATATATATTTTTAATTGTTATTTTATTCTATTTTCTTTTAAATATTTCTATTATTATTATTTTTTGTTTTACTTTTTTATTTTATTTATATTTTTAGTAATATTATTAGTTTTTTATTTTTTAATTTTTTTCTTTTACTCTTCAACATGTTTTAATAGTATTATTTTTTTTATTTTTTATTTCTATTTTAAAAAATCGGTAGACAACATGTTTGATAAAATTTCTCAACAACTCAGTTTACCAATGCTCAGTTTATTTTAAGTCAATCAAACAACATATTTACAATTCTAAAGTTTTCTAATTTAGTGAATTATAATTCCCAATTTTAAAATTCTATAGGCCAATTCCAATTCCTTGTGTCAAATAGACCCTTAGTGAATATAGATATCCTACTCTACACAAACTTCTTGCAAATCTAACTTGGAAGTGTTTTTTCAATAGGTTTACCAAACATCTTTTTTTTTTGTGGTGAAATTACTAAATATCTTTTATTCCTCTGAAGCAGTTCTTATAAAGCACTTCATAAGAATCAATTTTAAAGCAATTGCTTCTCCTTCCAAGAAGCAACGCCAAACACGGCAATCTTGTTTTCCTTTCAAGTGGGGTCCCAAACAAAGGGAGAAGATGGAACTAAAACACAAGATCAAGGGTGTTGATTACATCAAATTCCTTAAGTGGGTATCCATCGTTCGATCGTTATCGTACCATCAAGGTAATGTTTGTACACCCTAGTGGATCATTTTCTCCTATGAGACAAGTCGTTGTGTGGTAACAACAAAATAGTGTTTGGAAGAGGAAAGAGTAGTTTTGTTGCTGTAATTGAAATTAGGAAACTTTATATAAATTTTGTATTCTCATGTAAGTGGAATTGTGATTGTGGTGGCAATGATCATCTTCTGAGCGTAAATTTATGTTGAAGAAAGAAAGATAAAACAAAGATATACAAAAGAAACAGAGACAAGGGAAGATAGTGTGTAAACGCCTTGTGTTTGCTCATCAGAGCATCATTATGATCATATTCTTTTACATGTGAGAATAAGAGTTCCATACAATTTTGTATCGCCACAAAGAATAACATCACATAAGAAATTAAAAAAGATGGATAATAGCATTCACTTCTCAACCTATATAGATGCGGCAAAATAATAGATAAACAAATAAATAAATAGAAGACCCAAAAGATCAATCAATTATTGAAATTTAGTGGTGAAAGATGACGGAGTAAGTCAAGCACAAAGCTGAAAGTGAAACTTGATAAATAGTCTTCTTCATACAAATCAAGGCATCCTCCCTTTAGCTATGTGTTCACTACTTCCCATTGCACAATTAAAATTTTGAAATGCATGTGTTGAGGTTGGCCATTATTGTAGCCAATTATTGTACAACCTCTTTCAAAATCCTTTGCATTTGAACCTTATGGTGGGACCCCGAGGTCTCATAGGACCCCGGTTCTCCCATAAAGTCTGTAGCAACGTTTGTTCAGTTTGGCTGAAGGCATGCGACATGACAATCGATTCATCTTGGATGCCCTTTGCGAGGTGCTATGACGGACTCAGATTTTGCAAAAAAATAAATCTGACTTTATTGTTGGAGGTCCTTACCAAAAAAAATAGACTTTATTTCAAACAACATTATACATATATAGTACGGCCATTTGACAATTAAGAAGGGCCAAGAAAAAATAATTATTTAAATGCCTTTTTCCGTTGGATTTATGCAAGACCCCAGGGCCCTGCCATAAGGTTCATTTGCTGATTTTAACTCCCATTTTTATTGGTCTACTCGTACTGATTCTAGGCAACATTTCCCGGAGTTAATCTACTTCTCTTATCTTACAAAACCTCAATTTTCCCTTCTTAACTAATTTTGCCTTCTTCTAATGTCAACCATATAATTCTTCTCTTTCTTAATTTCTATAATTTGTAAAATTGTTTGCTTCTTCTACATTAATATTATTTGATTCTAGTGCGGATAATCTCATTTCGAATATCAAGATTTAAAGAAAATAACTATACCCCCACAAATATTACTCATATCCATGACATAAATGAATGTCTAATAAAAAATAATTTTCTTTTAATCTTTTAATTTAGTTTGGTCCATCTAAATCTAGTTCAAACTCAACAAATTGAGTTCGAACTGAGTTTGGCTTTAATGGATTAACTTCAATTCGGGAGAGCTGGATTTGAACAAACTGATTTTAGTTAGAGCTGAGCCTAAACTGATTGAAACCCGACCCAACCTATTATATTTACAACCATACCGTAATAGGAGAATGCAAATTTGACAATGTCTACTACTTAAAGAGAGGTAAAACAGTCCTCATATCATTATATTTGACTTAAATCAATAAATCAATCCTCATATCATTATATTTTACTTGTATCAAAACTTCTCTTTGGAAGTTGCTAGGGGTGGAGGTAGGAAATTTTTCTTGGGGAGGCCAAATTAAATTAAAAAAATAAAATAAAATCTAATTTTCTTCATTTATTAATGTTCGATGGTCTGAAATATAATTTTGATAGAAAACTTTTCTATTCTTTATTTATTTCTATATACATGGATATTATAGTTGATGATTATTATTATATATAATATAATATATTAACATATATATTTGGTATTAATACATGATATAAGATTTAGGAATATATATGCATAATCTCGTATGAAAGTCGAGCCAAGCTTTAACTAGAGCTCGGCTGAAGCTCGTTCAGATAATGAGCTTTTTTTCAGGCGCAAGCTCAGCTCGCGAGCCTAATTATAGAGTTCAAGCTCAGCTCATATAAGTTGAGCCCAAATTTGAGCCGAGCTAGCTCGGCTGGTTGTTAGCCCTATCATTGATGTTGTTATAAAATAAGTGTCCGTCCTTATTTGGAGATGAAAGAAAAGTTCTTCAAGGGAAAAACAGGAATAAAAAAAATCGAATAACTCAAAAGCGATACTTTAGAGATGAAAAAAATTTGTTTACAGGGCAAAATAAGAATAAAAAACCGGACAACTCTTGGAAGGGATATGAAAAACGTTGAAAAGTTCTTCAAGGGCAAAACAGGAATAAAACAAATTGAACAACTCAAAAGTGATAAAGATGAAAATATTTTGTTTAATTATAGGGAAAAATCGGAATAAAAAATCGGACAACTCTTAGAAGGGATATAAAGAAGGTTCTCTCTTTGTGATGGTGGTGGTGGTGGGGTGGTGGTAATGGATTCCCGTTTTGCCCCCTGCAAACCTTTTTCTTTCAGCTCCAAACATTCATATAACAATCACTGATTGGTTTTTTCTTTCTTAACACACGTCACAATGACACACAAAAAAAAAAGACAGAAAAATTATCTATTATCCCTACTTTAGGCAACTTATTGCCAAAAACTATATTTGGTCTTCTGGGACCAAATATGCATCTCTATATCATATGCACGATGCTTAGCCATATGGACATTAAATAAAATAACACCAGCAGCAGGAAGTTTTCCTTTATCTGCAACTTTTTATTATTTCATAATGATTAGCAGTTGCATCTATATGCACATCTATCTTTTTATATTTGATTAATCATAATAGATGAACTGAACGACTTCAGAATAATCACAGAACATAAGAAAATGGAGAACATTGCATAGAAACATTACACCCTGCTGCAATTGCAGCTTTTCAAAGAAGACAAAGAAGTACAAATTACATTTAGAACCTTAAATGATCGATTATCAAGTGTGAAGCCGTAAAATTCTTAAACAAACAGTGAATGAGATACTTATTGGACATGGGGGAGATGTGTTTTAGTAGTCTATACTCGTCATTACGGTTCTCAATGCATGATGGGGGTGTTTGGCTCAAGAGCATATAATCCAAATTGATAATAGAATGAAGTTTATCCGATCTAAACAACTTTAAGTTTAAGGTAACTACATGAAATTCTTGGCACAAGACTCTACATGAAATTCTTGGCACAAGACTTGAGAATTATATTATCATACAGGAGCAGAAATCAAGACATGGTAATATGCGGTATATAAAACAAAAGAACTGGTATTCTACTTTGGTTTGAGCTCCGGCTTAGACACACCCAGTCATGTGAACTTAGTTTAAAGCTGTAATACATAAAAAGAGGGAAAAAAAAAATTAAATATGGCTTGTACATTCTTTTTATTAGAATTTGGTGAAAAATATCATGTAACACCTAACGTAATAGAATGAATGAAAGTAGATAAATTTCAAGTGCAGATTTATTCATCACTATATCCAAAGAATAAAGACATACAGAGATTTGAAAGTATCATAATATCTACAAGATTAAGACATTTTTTACAGAAACCCCACATGAGTGTTTCTGTACCTAAGTGATGCACTTGTGTAATTGCTCTTTATGTAAGAATCACATATCTAAGTAGGGAAGACTGGTAGTAGGTAGGCTGGAAGGCAGAGTGGTAGATTGGTGGGTGCTTATATGAAATGAAATTCTAAGGGAAAATATGCAAAAAAGATTCTTGAAAAGCCCGACCAGTGCAAAGCCAGCTTGGACATTGATTTCCTATAATAAGAACCTTTTGGGTAAGCATGATTTGTTTTAGAAAATAAAATGTATTTTATTGATCAATCAAAACTTGAAGTAAGTTAACCTTTAGCAAAGTCAGGAAAACTTGGGAAAATTGGACATCACCAACATTCAAAACTTGTAGAGTTTACACTCAAACTATAATTTCATACAAAATTACAAATAAAAGATTATAAAAGTGTAGTGCGTGGTTTTGTGAATAGTTACCAAGAGTAGAATTACTTATCGATAGGAACCTAAATCAACGAGTCACCGTATCCCGTTTCTAAAAGAACCAAAGAACCGAATTGGTGGACCACCTAATACCGGTCGAACCAAGCTAGGGAAAATAGTGAGCGAAGGCTAAGAATTACATGAGCACACTTCAGAGCTACTTTTTTTTAGGAGTCTAATGCCTTTTTCTCCATCCGTCCCGAATGAGGAAAGTGAGCTAGTATTTATAACTTTTGAAAGAGAGTTAACTGCAGTTAAAATTCCTAACCACCGTTTCTGACGGTGGTTAAAACATTCACCTGGGGTAGTACGCATCATATACCTCAGTCTCTTAGGTGGACCAATCACTAGTTGTTTGGATAATTGCAGGTTTTCCATTGAGAAACCGTGACACGGCCTATAACCCCAATACGGACAAATGTTGGCAAACCTCACGACCCTCCTTTCCTTCACATTCTATTTTCCCCCAGATAATGTAAGTGTTACCTTCTATGTCGTTGAGCTTCGCTCTAGACGGAGGTAGTATGATCTTCTACGTCGTTGAGCGTCGCTCTAAACGGAGGTAGTATTGCCTACGACGTCTTCGAGCATCGCTCTAGACAGAGATAGCATCGCCTACGACGTTTTCGAGCATCGCTCTAGATGTAGGTGGTATCGCCTACGACGTCATCGAGCATCACTCTAGACGGAGGTCGTATCGGCTACGGCGTCTTCGAGCATTGCTTTAGACGGAGGTGGTATCACCTACGACGTCATCGAGCATTTCTCTAGACGGAGGTAGTATTGCATACGACGTCATCATCGCTCTAAATGGAGGTAGTATTGCCTACGACATCATCGAGCGTCGCTCTAGACGGAGGTGGTATCGCCTACAACGTCATCGAGCATCACTCTAGATAGAGGTAGTATTGCCTACAACGTCATCAAGCATCACTCTAGACGGAGGTACGTATCGCCTACGACATCATCGAGCATCGCTCTAGACGGAGGTAGTATTGCCTACGACGTCATTGAGCATCGCTCTAGAAAGAGGTATGTATCAACGTCTTACAACTTCCAGATCTCTCCCCTTAGGTATAAATTCATATCGATGTCGACGTCTTACAGTCTCCAGGGAGGTTGCTCCCCTGTCACGCCCCGATCCCAGTGAATCATATCCCAAGAGGAAAGGCTCGGATCACGAGGTATGACCTTCGGGATCTATTGCTAGACCGCGGATCGTATATCATAACCACTAAAATGAATAACAACTCACATGTGATCTTAACAAATCTTCTCATTTCATTAAAATATTTCAGAGTGCGCTCTTACATTGCTTT
>JAUPMG010091175.1:0-12560 GCA_031762675.1 Pachysandra terminalis
GTCCTAGGAGATTTCTTGCAGTTTATTTCACTTCTGCAATTGCAAGTAACAGCCTATATACCTACTTCAATAGATGAATTTTCTTACATTCAAGCAATTTTTTTTCCTCTTTTCTGGTATTCTAATGCAATAGTTTCGATCAAATCAGGTTGAGTGATGAGTTACTGGTTCTGCAAAGCACCTGCTGTTGGAGCATCAGGGGCCATTTTTGGACTAGTAATACCTCATATGCCCTTTATCGCATTTGAAGTTTTACACCAGTTATCTTAACTTGACACTTAAAATTGGTATAACTTTTTTCTGATGGAGTTTTTGATGGATTGGGTATGAACCACATTTTCGAACACGCCTTCAACATTTAGGAGTTATTTGAATATGGTTAAAGCTACTATTCTCGTGTATATATATGTTAATATCCTATCATGTGTGGAGTTCTATATTGTCGTGTTTTACTTTTAAGTTTATAGTTGCTTTGGTTTATGGTTGAATGTTTTCTTTATTTTAATAAAATTCATTCATAGCTAGCTTAAATATACTACTATTTTTTAATGATTGAAATGATGTAACCTTTTGTCCGTACCTGACCAGCAAACCCTTCTTAATCAAGTTCTCGTATCCTAAGGGGTCAGGGGATCTGATACTTTGACACATACCCGCACAGTGAACAGGACACCTGTAGCCAAGTCCATGTAACATAGCAGACTTTGAGAAGGTTAGCTAAGAATAGAAATACTAATTATACTGTCATGAAAAAATGGAAAAACCAGGAAAATAGCTTTTGGCAATTACTGGACTGACAACCTGCAGATAACTCATAACCCTATTGAACGGTAAATATGTTTGTGACTTTTAATGTCTATGGAATACTGAAGATCGCGTTCCCCCCCTTTTTTTTTTCTTTCCTAATGCTCATATGTAGTGATTTGACCTTTTGATTGGTTGAACCTTATATAACATTTAACAGCACATTATGTAAATAGTCTCCGCAAGTTCTGTCATTAAATATACTTTCATGAGGAAAATAAAAAATTATGAGGAACAAGAAAGTAATTTCAGAGTGCACTAGTGATTTCTAAGCTGTTAAGAGTTCTTTTAATTTTAATCTTTTTTGTGAATTTATGTTCTTGTTAAGATCTAGAGAGTTGTTTGAAGGAAACAGCTCTTGGTTCTTAAACGATTGTGTTTCCATTTTTATTTTTATTTTTTGACTTCTCACCTTTTTATGAAAATTTGTTGTGAGATCAGGTTGGGTCCTTTGCCGTGTTCATCTCAAGGCATCGAAGCTTGATTGGAGGTGGTAGACAGGAGTTGCTGCAAATAGCAAATGTGATTGTCCTAAACATGGTATGATCTTCATTACCCACTTCTGGACTTGGATCAATTTAATGTTTCTCATAGCCATGTCTTTCATCCAAGCTTAGTGACTCTCAAGTCAGGTGATCATCAAAAGCTGGAAAGTGTCATGATTTGGCTCACTTTTCAGATTTTTTGTGTGACTGTTGAATTTCTGACTAAATTCTGACTCATCTGAATTATGGCACTTTTATTGGATGAATCTAAAGACCATCCAGAATAGTTATTTTTTGTATACTTAATACCGCAGTTAAACTTTTTGACTGTAGTTACAGGCTTCAACCATTTTTCAGTATTCACAGAATGACAATGAACATCCATCTTGCAGGTTATTGGGCTTTTATCCAGAGGCATTGATAACTGGGGACATGTAAGTCTAGCAGCAACATAGAATTTGAGAGTTTTTTATCCCTGATAAAGAGGTCTTTCCAGTTCCAATTAAATTAATAATATCCTCGTGAAAGGAAAATTTCTTTTCAGATCCCTAACATTTATTTTTGTTTACTGTGATTACAAATTTACAAATATACGCTTCAAAGTAACCATATGCTTCTACATACCAAGGCTTTAGCAATAGGATCTTAGAGTTAGAAGTGGTAGAAAAGATGACAGAAGTCTTTCATTGTAGTGAAGATGGATTTATTGTTTAAAGGACAGCAAGAAGAATGCTTCTAAGTCTGAATATCAAAGTAATATTCCAGTCGAGGTCTATCGAAAGGATGAAAGGGACAAGGGAATTTAAAAATTTTCTAGAGTGAATCAGATAGATGAATTGGGCAAGAGCACCACTTTCTTCCACAAAGTGGTTCAATTGACGAGGAGAAACTTTTTTTACACACTGAGCATCAATGACAACCTAGTGGAGGATCCTAGTGTTATAGAAAGATTTTTATGAGTTCTTTTTCCAAGTTCTGTTCTTTGGATAGATTTTTTTACCAAAGAGGGAATTGAGTGGTAAGTCATGCCTAAAGATAAGCCTGTATGGTAAGAAAAGAATTTCAAGGAAAAAAGTAAGAAACCTGTATTTGATCTAGAAAGGGTTGACCCAAGTCCAGATGGCTTTGCTTTTAATTTTTCCTGAGATAGCTAAGATGTTGTGATGGATGACACTAAGAGCATGTAAAATGAGCCATCTGAAAAAAGAATGATAAATAAGGGCATGAATGCTACATTTATTGCCTTTGTTTCTGAAACAGTAGTCATTGGTTCAAAAGATTTTACACCATGTACCTTTGTTGGATGTTTGTATGGAATAAATTGGAATTCTTTCTAAGGTTTTGTCCAAGAGTTAGATTTGACAAATTCTCAAATCTTTGTGGTTTTGTGCAATTTGGGTAAAATCTTCAATGCAATCTTTGTAACAAATAACTATATTGAAGTGAGGTGATTTAGATTTGTTGGACCACTCTTCGACGGATTGGGTACCAATGGAGGAAATGGATAGAAGGATGTGTATTGTTAGCTCATTTCTCAGACCTTTTTAAATCTTTTGACGGATGCTTCCCCTCATCGTAGGCCTTTATAAGGAGGTCTCATCTCCTTTCTTTTCCATTATTGTGGCTGATATCCTTAATTGTATGCCAAGGAGGCAGAATATCTCAACTTGATCAGTATGTAGAGATTTAGGAGAGATGATTAGTGTCAAATCTGCCGATGCCACTATGTTTCCCAGCGAGCATTTTTTTTTAATCGTTATGGTTTCCAGTAAGGATTATGCTGAGAAGATGTAGTATCTCAAAGGAATTTTAAAATGCTTTGAATTGGTGTCAGGTCTCAAGACCAACTTGGGTACGAGTTGTATTACTGGTATAAATGTGAGCGAGACAATCCAGTTGCCTTCACAAATATATTACTGTTTGTCATCAATGAGTGACATACGAAATACCTTAGAATCCGTTTACAAGGTAATTCAAAGTGGAGTTTGTGGGCTTGCGGGGGAAGAGAATAGCCTCGTGAAGAAAACAAAATACCTATCATTGGGTAGGCTAACATAGACATCTCCATTCTGGCCATGGATCTGATTCTCCCTATTCCAGCAATTTAGGTGTAGTAGTTTCCTATTTTTGTGGTCTCTTACATTGGTTGAGAATTCGTCATTACGTGCCACGTGAGCTATGATGATATGGCCCTTTTTTATGGACCCTGGGTTAGAGTTCTATCAGAGGCTAAGAGCGTTTTTTTTTTTTTTTTTTAATTATTATTTTTTTTTAAAACAGAGAAAATCCTTCATTTGGTTGCAATGTGCAGATGATGAGTTGTCAAGTCCGCATTGCTATTACAGTCCACTGGTACATCAGTTATACCCTTGATATGGTTGGATCCTATGAGTAAGCAGCTCAACATTACTGGTGGCTTGTGCCATTATGGTGGGACATGGGAGAGAGATTCCTATACTCGGATATCCACCTTTGCCAATGTATTCTCCTTGATTTCTACGTTGAAGTGTATTTTCCAATGTTGTAAGGATCGGTTTGTGCTGGAGCTGAGTGTTTTCATGTGTTTCTGTGACGTTTACGAAGTTTTTTTGAATTGTTGAAAGTAACCTAGTTCTGTTGGACACTTTTGGAATCACAATCAAACAAATAATCTAGGAACTATATCCACCTATGCCAATGTATTCTCCTTAGTTTCAAACGTTGAAGTGTCTTTTCCAATGCTGTAAGGACATGTTTGTTCAGGAGCTGAGAGTTTCATGTGGTTCTGTGACATTTATCATGCTTTCTTGAATTGTTGGAAGGAGCCTGGTTCTGTTGATGGACACTTTTGGAATCACAATCAAACAAATAATAATCTAGGAGCTAGATGCAGAACTTCTTTTTGTACCGTAGTTTACTGGGAAATTAGGGACCTTACTCTATGCCCTATATATATATATATATATATATATATATTTTTTTTTTTTTTCTTTTCCCTAATGCAAATTTCTTTCCTTGTTGAAATATAAACTTTTCAGTTGGGAGGACTGCTTGGTGGAGCTGCAGTATCATGGCTTATTGGTCCAGCATGGAGGTATGAAGCTATGTCTAATGATGGGAGATCAATTTATGCGGACAGAGCACCAATTTTTTATCTGATCAAAAAGAAAAGAACACATTGGTAGTTAAAACTGAGTTGGTTTATGGGAAAGGCATCTATTTAGAACAAACATACCCCAACCATAAAAATCTGGGTAAAGCGCATCTTTTGCAACCTCATTTATTCAGCTTGTGCAACCTCATTGTTGATTCAGCTGGATACAGGCGTCGGTTCGGACAAAGGCCAGAAAACTGATTGAATTGTTTGCATTACTATTCATGGATTGAGGAACCTTCAATCTCTGATTTTCTTATTTACTGGTATTGCTTTGTTGTTGATGCTTTTTTTTGTCATTGAAACTGAAAAGAATTTCTAATAACAATCTTCTTGATAAATTGTATATCTTACTAATAATAAGAGTTTTATGTGTGGGTTGTATACTTGTATTATCAAATAAATTGTGGAGAATGATTTGTATGCTTGTATTAGCAAATAAGTTGTGGAGGATGGTTAAGAGTCTAGTGTGCAACTTGAGTTTAGTTCTGTTTTTGGGTTGAGGAGTTTGGTTCTTAATATGATTTAGTTTGATTTTGGGTTGACCTTGGTTTGAATTTGTGGGTTTGTGTCAACCTCAACCAAACTAAACCGAGTTGCTTGCACCCTTAGATATGTCACGTTAAAACAGTTTTGAACCTGTTTATCGCCATCTCTAGTTTTGAAAGAGGATTTGAGAACTCGTTCAGTCAACTTTTTCTTTTGAATGGTGTAAAATTACAAAATTTTGTCCAAGTTTCTAAATAAAACATGATTATTATCATAGGGTTGCAGCAGGTTCACTTACCAAGTACCAAACTATGAAGCTTTAAAGTCCTTTATTGGGGTTCTAATGCCTCATACCCTAACCTGGCCATTTGCTAATCTACTTTTACTCTTGGGAGGGTATGAAATCTGTGGATGAAGATCTTCTGTTAACAACCCGAGTTGTGTGAACCTCATACGAGGTTGACACTTGTCTTAGGTGAGCCCACCAAAAAGGTTGGTCATCATCGGTTAAAATAGAAGCCGGTTAAGGTAGAATCAGTTTCAGGACCGGGATCTTCTGTGATTCCCTTCCATGTGAACCTCACATCAGGTTGACACTTGTCCTAGGCGAGTTCACAAAAAAGATGGCAACCACCTATTAAGGTAGAAGCCAATTAAGGTAAAGGCAGTTTCAGGTTCACTAGGGCTCTTAAGATATTAAGAATGTAAGTCACCCTTCTTAATGGGGCCCACTTGTGGACAAGTGTTAACCTCGTGTGAGGTTCACAGGAAAAGGGATCATAGAAGATCCGTGGCCATCAGTTTCAGGTTCATTAGGCCTCTTAGGGTTTTACAAAATGCCAGTCACCCTTCTTAGTGGGGATGCGGATCTTCTGTGAACCTGGGTTGTGTGAACCTCGTGTGAATTTCACACGAGGTTGGCACTTGTCCCTAAGTGGGCCCCACTAAGAAGGGTAGTTACATTTCTAAAACCCTAAGAGACCTAATGAACTTGAAATTAGATTCTACCTTAATTGGTGATGGCCACTTTTTTTATGGGCCTACCTAGGACAAGTGTCAACCTCGTGTGAGATTCACACTAGGTTCACACAGACCAAATTCATAGAAGATCTTCATCCTCTTAATGGGGTCCACCTAGGGACAGGTGTCAATCTCGTGTGAGGTTTACATGAAATTCACACATGCCAGGTTCACAGAAGATTCACGTCTGAAATTTGGGGCTTCAACCCCACCTAAACCGCTTTAATCCAACTCAGGCAACACCAATTCGAGTTGAAAATAGGATTATCATAATCAATGTAACATCTTGTTAAAAAAGCTAATAACAATGCACTGATTAATTAACAGAACTGATAAATAAATACAAAATAGAATCCAAACAAATACTTACAGAATTATATATGTGATAATTCTCACTAACAGTAACACAACAACTATGATCAGACCTGTAATAACAGTAGAAAATTAAACTTATCTGGTTAGTGTTGATCAAGGCACTAAAAAATCCGTTGTCCTTAAGAATCGATTTCGCCCCACTTAGAAATTCCTTAGTGCAGATGACTACTGGTGATTGATCTCCAGGATACAACGATCTGGACTCAGCATGAGTGCACTCGCAGTACTAGAGTCTCGAACTTGTCAGAATGCTCACCTTCTCAGAGAACAGAGTTCAAATCAGAACGAGAGAGAAGAATAGTTTTTTCATGTATATGAAAACTTCCCACAGGTCTCCATTTACAAAGATAATGCACCGCTCCACTAAGGGACGTGTCCCTTAGTGTGCCTAAAAACGCTCTTTGACTAAGAAAGGTTTCGTTTTAAAACAACTATAAACTCAAATTAAAACAGCTATAGTATAATTGACTTAATTATAAGTTTATTGAAACAATCTAAAATGGCAAAATAAATGTAGGTAGGGGCGGGTCAACCATATGTCTAATGACACACCACACCACATCACACCACAACTTATCGAACGGATGACGACGGCAGCACGCGCGTGTGTGAAAGACAATTCCAGCAATGTCTCACCATCACACTCTCCTTTGTTGGGTCTCCAACCCAACAAGTTTCAATCCTCAAATATATACACAAGAGAGAAGGGATGGTTTTCCAATGTGGGATTCTCGTTCTGACAAACAAAAATTTAAAAATGGAGGAAGGATTTGAAATTTCATGAAAAAACAAACGACAAAATCTGAAACTTTCAAACCATAAAAGACAATTCAAGAATATGACAAAAAAACTTATTAGATAAGCCCAAATATGAAAGGCCCATTAGTGCAACTAATGTGGTCCACAATTTGAGACAAATCCAATAATCTCTTACATGGATCGAATTGTACAATGAAATAGTCAAAAAATAATATTATAAAAATTGAGCAAGAACGAGATGCAATGATGCCGATGTGTTGTGAACTTGAATCGACATTTAGGGTTGACAAATCGTGGTCCACAGATATTCGGTGAAAAAATTCTTGAACCCAACATCCAATGTGAATCGAGCAGATTTATCACACACATCTCATTCAATATTCTGACAAGTTCTCAGTTGGGCACGTTTTGGCCATGCACCCTACCTGGATTTTCATGAGTGCTCTAGAGAACAAGCCCAATTCTCATAGGAAGTGGCCCCACTTCCACACTTACATAGGTGAACCCATCAAGTGTGCACTACAACAAAGCACACCACCCAAAATAGGCTGAGTCCATTAAAAGTCAATGACTCATCCTCAAATGTTGCAATCAGCACTATCTACATCATAAAGAGAGACAAAGAGTTAAAACTCATAATGATAGTGCTTACTTTAAGTCGCTCTGTGACTTGTTTTTACCCATTGAACCTAATTCATGGGATCTCCATTCACATAAGTTGGGTTGCCATCACAGGAAACTTACTCATTTGGCCTAAGTCCCACCTCAATGTCTCTTGGATTACCTTTCAAGATAATCCTTTGGTCAGAGGATCTGCTAAGTTCTTTTCTGACCTTACAAACTCAATTGCAATAACTCCACTACTTATCAGTTGTCTGACAATATTATGTCTCAAGCGTACATGTCTTTTCTTTCCATTATAGATTTTTTTAGCTGTAGCTATTGTAGCTTGCGAGTCACAACGAAGAGATACAGATGGAACCGGTTTGGTCCACAAAGGTAAATTTGCTAAGAGATTCCTTAACCATTCAGCTTCTCCTCCTGCCATCTCTAATGCTATAAACTCAGATTCCATAGTGGATCTAGCAATACAAGGTTATTTAGACGACTTCGAGGAAACAAATCCACCTCCTAAAGTGAATACATAACCACTAGTGGACTTTGTCTCATCATTATCTGATATCCAATTGGCATCACAATATCCTTCAAGTACGACTGGATATCCACTATAATTTATTCCTGATCCATGGTACCTTGCACGTATCTAAGAAGTCTGGTTATTGCAGTCCAATGATCTCATCCAGGGTTATGGGTGTATCTACCAAGTCTACTGACAACATATGCTATGTCTGGACGAGTACAGTTCATTAAAAACATCACACTACCTATAATCTTAGCGTATTCTGGCTATGATACATCAGCTCCTCTGTTCTTAAATAAGTGAATGCTAGGATCATAAGGTGTTTTTACTGGGTCACAATCATAACGGTTAAATTTTCTAAGGGCTTTCTCTGTATAATGAGATTGCGTCAATATAAAATTTTCATTACTCCGAATGATTTTAATCCCTAGGATAACATCAGCTTGTCTTAAATCGTTCATGTCAAATTTAGACGATAAAAATGACTTAGTATTTTTCACTATCTCTAAGCAGTTCCAAATATCAACATATCATCAACATACAAGCAAATAATAACTCCAGTGTTATCAGTAAATTTACTGTACACACATCTATTAGAATCATTGATCACATATATCCATGAGATAATAAAGTTTTATCAAATTTTTCATACCAATGTTTTGGTGCTTGTTCTAGTCCATATAATGATTTAACAAGTTTACATACTTTATGCTTTTGTCCGGGAACTACAAATCCCTCAGGTTGATCCATATAAATTCCTTCTTCTAAATCACCATTCAAAAACGTTGTTTTAACATCTATCTGATGATGTACTACTAGTTTATGAATGATTGCTATGGCAAATAATACTCTTGTTGTGGTTATTCTTGTAACAAATAAATAGGTATCAAAGAAATAAATCCCTTCTTTTTGGGTGTATCCCTTGGCTACCAACCTAGCCTTAAATTTATCTATGGATTCATCTGTTTTTAGTTTCTTTACACCCACTTACGCCCTATAGTTTTACACCCTATAAAAGATTCACAAGTTCCTAAGTATGGTTTGACATAATTGAATCTAATTCACTATTAATTGCATCATTCCAAAAGGTTGCATCAATAGAGGTGATGACATCCTTATATGATTTTAGATCTTCCTCTGTTAGAAAGGCTGTCACGAAATCTGGCCTGGAGTTAGTTTCAATTCTTGCTCTTTTACTATGCCGAGGTTCTTGGTCTAAAATATTTTCATTATTTAAATTTTGACTTAATGTTTTAGATACAGTGTTGTGAATCTTCTTCATTTGTTTTCTTCATAGGAAATGTAAGTTCAAAGAGCTTAGCATCCCTAGCTTCTATTATAGTATTTGCATCTAATACATTATTTATAAATTTTAAAAATTGGAACCTATATGCAACACTATTTTCTGCATATCCTATAAAATACAATCAGAAGTTTTTGGTCTGATTTTTCTCTTCTTAATATCATGTAGTCCAACCTTAGCCAGACACCCCCACACTTTTAAGTATTTCAAGTTTGGTGTTGTCACGAACCAAATAAAAAATTCCCAATTATGAGATTTTTAGGCTTTTTTCACAACTCTCACCCCATATTACTACGGGAGTGGAAAACAATAGTCATGGCATAAGCGGGAGAAATTAACAATTCTAGTAAGATATAAGTAACTAAAACAAAATCTAATCTATTACAAATTAATAAAATGAAAGTCTATTCTAGTACAACTCTACTACTAAATCCAAGTTTCTATACCCATTCCCAGGCTCTCTCTTTGTGATCAAGCTCTAAGACCTGAAAAATATAAATCAACATACATAAACTGAAAGCCAGAATGAGTAGTCCTTCAATACAAGGTATTTACTCATATCCCAATGTTATGAGAAAAGTGCAAATAAGGTGTATATATATATATGATATAAAGTGTGATGAGAATAACATCTGTGCATAAAGTGGTGAAATAGTAAACAACAGAGATTACACCATGCATTGTCCTCTCCCAACCTCACTTGATAGCACATCAAAAGTTCATATCATAGTATCAGCATGCCTAATGCTATATGGAGATTAGATCAAGTGTTTCACACACTTGATACTCAAAATAATATCAATAGAGAGTATGTAGTGCACGGTGCAAATGGGGTGTTGTATGATATGTAAAATATAGTAAGTTCTCACATGATCCCCATACAACTATCTAGGATGTCCCATTAAAGTGACTTTATCCCTGTATTCACGGCTAAGAGATAGGATGATTCTATGTGTACAACATAGTTTTAAGGGTTTTCAACCAAGGAGGCACAATCCCCCCACCCACTGAATTTTTTATCATGGGTAATACTCTAAGGTATCATCAAAATGAATTGCCCTTAGGGAATCATACATATTCACATTCAACAGAAGGGTAAAATCATGATTCGACTATTGAGCATCACATTGTGAACATTCCCTCACCTTTCATCTTTCCACAAGTCTTTTGGGATCATCACACAAAACATATCCCTCACCTTGAGAGATAACAACATTGCCCACTCATAGGACATTAATGGTTAATAATAAGTCAATTCATCTCATATGTGAATCTAAACCCAAGGGTAGTAAATGGGGTAATAGACTAAGCCACAACGATAGTAAGGTTCATATGGAATTCATCATATTCAAGTCTGTTAATTAATGCAACACAATGATTCACAACATATATTAAATTTATTAATCATATGAACATAGCCCCATAAGGCTATACTACAAAGCACCATAATATACCACATCCCACACTAAGTATTTATAATCATCTAAATGTGAGAAGCATGATAAAATCAGTGTGAACAAGATATAACATCAGACACTACGAAAGGGCAAGGTAGTGCACAACACCACACTCTAACATACACCTAACCATTTAGTATAAGAACTATGACACTGATATGTACCACTGAGTATGAGCATTAAACCAAGGAATCATATGCAAGAGGTAAGTCAAAGGAAAGAAGGAAATATTCAATACTAAACATCCACATAGGTAGATAAAACATCACAAGTGCCAAATCCTATACCTAGACATGCATAAACCAAGGGAAAGGAGTCAAGGAAGGTTGTGGGGCTAATAACACAAGTTTCCTAAGATTTTCATACTGTGGGGCTAATTTCATAGAGGCCAAACCTTTGGTATGAGGGGTCATATTTTGATTGGCAAGGTTACTAAGGTCAACAACATGCTAGAACAGTTAGGTTAGGGATAATGTCACGCCCCGAAATCCCGTCACGAATCCCTATGAGGAATTGACACGAATCTCGAGGTGCGACCTTCAGGATCCATTTCTCCTAGGGATTCGTGACGGGATTTCGGGGTGTGACAGATTGGTATCAGAGCCTAAGGTTTGTAAACAAAGTAATATTTTGAGAATAATAGAACTTAGTGTCACATAGAAATCTGAAGTTAGGTGAAGGAAACATAGAAATTGAAACTAGGAATGATTGATTGATTGATAACATGATGGTGTGCTGTATGTATGATATGTGAACTTAAACATTTGAACGTTAAGACTGAAGGAGTTGGATTAGATCTGAGAATGTATTGTATGTGTAGATGGCTGGACGGAGGACTAGATCAGCTACTGGGGAGGCAGCATCTTCCTCTGGTGTTGGGGTTCGAGCTGATCTTCAGTTAGCTGGGCAGGTGGTGGTTACGCCTTTTGAGTGGCTCGGGAGGTTCAAGAAATTGACTCCTCCATCCTACGATGGTACGGGTGAACCGCACCTAGCAGAGGACTGGCTGCTAGTTGTGGATCGGATCTTCAGGAGCATGGGTTGTCCTGATGAGCAGAGGGTTATCCTGGCCACCTTTATGTTTAAAGGTGCGGTTCTCCACTGGTGGAACATGGTGGAGAGGAACTTGACTTCGGATTTGACGTGGACAGCCTTCAGAGATCAGTTTCTGGAGAAATATCTACCTAGCAGTTATCGACGTCAGATGGCGATGGATTTCATGTGACTCAAGCAAGGGACGCAGACTGTGACACAGTATGAGGCCAGTTTCGATCGGATGTCACGCTTTGCTCCGCACATAGTGGCGAAGGAGGCAGACAGGATGGTGAAGTTCGATGAGGGACTCCATCAGGCAATCAGATTCAGGATGGTGCCCCAACGACTTAAGACTTATGCTGACGTTCTTGAGTGTGCACTGTACATCGAGAGAGATCTAGACCGAGCATCTACCCAGCACTTCCAACCGAGGCAGGACCGGCACAACAGAGGCGGTCGCTACCAGCCATATCAGCAGCAGAGGCAGGACTCTGACGGGCGTCAGAGGAACGAGACTAGACCTGCGACAGTTCCATCTGCAGTGGCGGTTACTCAGGCG
>JAUPMG010091186.1:0-12560 GCA_031762675.1 Pachysandra terminalis
CCCCTCGACACTTGTGGAAACTCATTTGGTTAAGCACTTAACATATAAGATCATAACATTCCATCACATTTCCGTAACCGAAGTCCACAACGGGTCCACTATTCTTCTCTCTCTCTCTCTCTGTTACAAAACAAACCGTTGTTCGAAAATTCCCAAGACTTGATGGAAACTCATTTGGTTAAGCACCTTGACATATAAAATCACAACGTTCCACCGCACTTCTGTAGCCGACGTCCACAGCGGGTCCACTATTCTTTTCTCTCTCTCTCTCTCTCTCTCTCTCTCTCTCTACTTGACTCTTGTTCTAAAAACCCCAGGACTTGTGGAAATGGAAACTCATTGGGTTAAGCATTTAACATATAGTATCATAACATTCCACCACGCTTTCGTAGCTTGGCCAACTCTATCCACACTGACCTGCCAACAGCCTTTCCTTATTGGCGACTCCACTCACCTACCAATATTCAATGACTTAACACTATGTCAATACATTGGCATTTTAATCCAGCCTATAGGTCACCCCTTCCATGATTCGAATCTGTGACATGGTGCCTGCTCTGATACCATCTGTTACGGACCTAACCATTGTTTTCAAAGCCCCAGGATTTATTGACATATAGGATCATAACACTACTCCTCTTCTTGTCTTGCTGAATCTGTGCAACATAATAACCTGGGATTTAGGTCACTCACATATTACCAAAATGAAGATTGACAGCAAAAATAAAGCATTATAGTGAGACAACAATGACAATATAAGATCACCGTTTAACGATTAAGGAGAAATAAATACCAAACATAGTACTTAGAATGAGGATGGGATTGAACCTTCTCTACCTCTTCAAATTAATATACAAAGCTTAGGACTGTCAAGGGATCGAACTTGATTTAGATTTCACAGGATTCAAGCTCAACTCAGAACTTTAAATCCCAGAATTTGACTTCAAACTACGTCTGGTTGTCTAAAGATCCTACAAATTTCACAGGATTCAAGCTTAACTCAGAAATTAAAATCCAATAATTAGAATTCAAACTACGTCTGGTTGTCTAAAGATCCTACAAATTTTCCTACTGGAGTAAGATTTGGATCCAACAGAGTTCGAAACAAATGTACTATATTACATAAGCAATGACCTAGCTATTGCCTAAGCGACACTTTGGCTACACCGAGTACTACACCTTAAATTCATTAATTGTTTAAACCATACAATGGATCAAACAGATGATGAGATAATAACAACGGAAATCCTAATAAAGATCAATTGGGAGATCTGATCTTGACATGGCCTGGAATAATAAGTTTCTTAGCTGCTGTGCCGAGGAGGAAAAGTAATCAATCTCACTAAGAGATTCAAATAAAGGAAAATATTGTTGCAGTGATGTGCTTGATAGGGAAAACCCTAAAGATGCAATCTCTGAGCAGAAGCCAATTGACATACACAAAAGTATCCAGGAATCTGTCAATCTCTGGTACAAATGGACAAAGGGAGTTTATCAAACTTTGTCATTTACAGCTAATTGATAAAATGGAATTGCAGCAGCTACAGCTAATTCTTAAGGAACTTCAGAGACCAATAAAGAATAAGAAAATGGTTGTGCATAATAAAGATGTATTCCATATCACTGACGACAACTAGAAGTCACTTTAAGCATCTTCCTATCTAACCTAACCCAAAAGACTAGAACCTCAGAAGCCTTACTGAAAAGTATTATATCATCAGTTCGAGATAAGCACTATCACTGCCAACCAGAAAACCTCTGATCATCTTCCTAATTTCTTGACTTTATGAGAAAACCATCAAAGGGCACCCCCCTCACTAATGTAAACAAAAGAGGAGAATAATGAATCCCCCTACCCAACACGGAATACATGCTCAGATGAGAAGAACAGCCCCCTGACAAACTCATTCAAGATAAAGGAGAATGATACAATTCTCAAACACCTCAAACTCATTTTCTCCACATATCCCGAAATACTTTTCGTTCTAGCACTACATCAATGAATTACCATTTAACCCTATTATACGCCTATTCTAATACCCTACAGAAACCCCCAGAATACATGCTCTCCTCTCTTCCATATATTCATTTGCAATTATAGCACTTTCTAGCATATACCTACCTTGCGTGATGGCATACTGATGCTTTGACACTACTGAATTTAAGAACCCTTTCAATTTAAACAGCAATACCTTAGCCATGATTTTGTACAAGCTAATCGGCCTAAAATCCTTTATCTCTTCAGCCCTATTTTTCTTCAGGACCAACACAAAGATGGTTGCATGTGACACTTAGTTAATTACCCCACTATTATGGAGCTCCTGAAATGCATTCATGATATCCTGTTTGATACTCTCCCAACAATCCCAAAAGAATGCTACCGAGAATCCTTCAGGTATTGGTGCTTTATCTTTGTGTAGTTCCCAAACTGCACATTTCACGTCCTCCTTATGAATATAACTCACTGCAGCCACTCAGCCTGGTGACTCACAACATGAACCCCTCCATCTTCCCAATTACAACCAACTTTGATATGAGATTCTTCCTTTTCCCATAATTTGCCATCTTGTGAAGGAAAACTGTATGGGCATCATAGGTTTAAAATCCAGGACCAGATCAAGGATCATGGCCACTCCAGAGTTGCATCATCGACCCGTATATGGATCGATTGATTCACAGCCAATCCCAAATTAAAGTAATAAAAAGATCTAAAAAAATTATACAAGGCAATCCAAATGAGTTAAGGGCAATCTGAGATGAGTTGTATCAGTCAACCTGAACAAGTCCAAGCTTTTTATATTTAATATTTTGTATCGGGATCTCAGGTCAGTGACTGGCAATCTCAAATTTAGAAATTTAATACTGCAATTGGCGTCATCATCCTTAATCCATGTAGCTCTTTGTTCTGCGCCCAACTGATCTCTCCCACTTCAAAAGGTCACTTAGCTCCCCTTCCAATGATCAACTTAGTTTCTCATCAATCCCTAGACTAACTCCCTACCCTAGTTCCTTAATACTTGTCAAAAGTGTCGCATTTCTTATTTGAAAAATATCCCGAAAGTGCTTTTATTTCATTCCTTCAACTTATTCCATTCTAAAGGTCCTCATGAACCAAAAACCATCCAATCCCTATCTATCAATCCCTTCCTCCTACCATCAGTTTGTAACCGAACCCTGAAATGATAGGTTAGATAACCCCAAATTCTCCAAAACAAAACGGAGAGCGTGAGGGAGCTCATGAACCAAAAACCATCTCATCCTATAAATCATTCCCTCCCTCCTACTGCTAATATTTAACCAAAGCCTAAATGATAGGTGAGATGGCCAATATTCTCGAAATGAAACAGAGAGAATCCCCTCCCAATTTCTTCAGTAGACAGCAAAATTGGGTGTGAAACAGTTCTAGGCAAAGCAATTTGAATTATGGATGTAAATGAAAATCCCAATTAGGTGAAACCAATAATCTATCTAATCTGCATCACAAAGGTGTCTCTCATATTCGACTAGGTGAAATCAGCATCTCTAAGGACTAATCCACAAGATCATGCTCATTAATAAACTCCAAAAGTTCCGCATGTAATTCTCTACCCAAATCTCTTTGGAAATACACCATGGGATAGCATCCTCGTGAATCCCTCCCAAAAAAAAACTCTGATTGCATCTCTACTCAGATCGTACATACTAGAAATCAGCACTCAAACTAGAAGTGGCAACGGGGTGGGTGACCTTCCCAGCCCGGCCCTATGTTTAGGCGGGCTTGGGGAAGGGTTAGTAGCCCGTAGAACCAGGCTGAAATTTAAGACCCAATTATTTTTGGGGCCAGGCTTGGGTTTATATCAGATTAGCCCAACCCGACCTAGCCTAGGGATGTGAAGACTGGTAACAAGATTACCGAGTAATGTACAACTTTCATTTAAGCTCATCATCATCATGTGGCTGACTGGCTGTATTTAAGTGATGAGAATTCTAGATTCTGCCTGTGGAGACCTGGGCGCAAATCCTAGCAGCAACAAAGTAGTAATACTTTTGCCCCATTTGCCAGTCTTTGTCTTCTAACTAAAGTGTCCCACATCAGTTGGGGATCTTAAGATCCTCCAACCGATGCAATATATATACAAGTTAAGATGGTTTAAAATGGTTGGGGATGAAAAGATCCTCCAACCCATGGACTTGGGAGGGTAGACCGGGCCTACCTCGGTTTAAGATGGTTCAAAATTAAAATTTTACATTATATTATTTGTAAAATACTAATAATAACAACTAGTAAATAATAACCCAAATGACACCATGGGCGGGCTCAGGCAATTATATTTAAATTATGGCCCAGCCCAAGCCTGGCCCATTGCCACCCCTGACTCAAACAGATCCTCTACAAATTAGAACTAATTGAGATTGAGAAGCTTCACGTTTTAGTACTTTAATTAGGGACACACTCAATATCCCTAATGACCAATATCCCACTTGACAGACCAACCTTAAGCAATAATTGCAAACTTTTACTCCAAACCACCAAGATCCAACGGAATAATTACAATATTGGGCTTCACTCTCAAAGGAAGAGCTTTGGCTGCTTGTATTTTCCCCTTCCCTCGACCCTTTGACGTTCCAACTTAAGACTTTCATTTTTTACAGGTTGACTTCCCTGCTAGACTCTTGCCTCTCAATCCACCCTCAATGTCCACCCGAGATTTGAGCTCTTTCAAAAAACACCCACCCTTGACGTAGGGGTGGCAATGGGCTAGGCTGGGTCGGGATCAGGTTGGGCCATAATCTAAATATAAGAGCAATTTTATTGGTCCAAGCCCGCCCATGATGTCATTTGGGTTATTATTTATTAGTTATTATTATTACTATTTTAAAATAATATAATTTTAAACCATCTTAAACCGGGGTAGACCTGGTCTACCCTCCCAAGTCCATGGGTTGGAGGATCTTTCAATCCCCAACCATTTTAAACCATCTTAACTTATATATATATATATATTGCATCGGTTGGAAGATCTTAAGATCCCCAATCGATGTGAAACACTCTATTTAGAAGGAAAAGACTGACAAATGGGGCAAAAGTATTACTACTTTTTTACTGCTAGGATTCGAGCCTAGGTCCACTAACCTACAGCCACAAGATGATGTTGAGCTTAAGTGAAAGTTGCATATTACTCGGTAATTTTGTTATCAATCTTCACATCCTCGGGCTGGGCTAATCTAATATAAACCTGAGCCTAGCCTGAAAAACTAATCGGGCCTTAAATTTCAGCACAGCCCGACCCTACGGGCTACTAACCCTTGCCCACGCCCGCACAAACATAGGGCCGAGCTGATCGGACCGGGCAGGTCACCTAGCCCATTGCCACCCCCTACCTTGACCCTCATTGGAACTCGTAAAATTCCCAACTGCACTGTCATTCTCACAAAAAACCCTCTCTGTCACATTGCCTCGTAGACCAGAACACCTAGGGATCACACCCACACTGTCCCATTCAAACCCATTTCTCTCCCTTTCCATTAGACAGCCACCCAACTCAATCCCCGTCTCTTGATCTATAGGACAATCACCACCTGGAACCACCAACACCCTGAGGGCAGGTGCATCTCTGTCTCTGGACCCTATGGGCTTTGTCTGATCCCTTTGCCATTGAAGATTGCAGCATATTCCAACCTAGAACCACCAACACCCTATGCTGCTTCGAAGCCACCAACAACAACCACCCATCTGATGGCCCTGAACCCCCAAACCCAACCATCAAACGCCATTTTGGACATACTTGATATCCTTTAACCTCTTTTGAAACTCTAGATTGAGATGAACACGATGCCATCCCTGCACATGGAGGAAACAAACCAAAACCTCCTCCCAACCCTTTATGAAAAGCTTCACCGATCTGCAACACTATATTAGACACAATTAGCTATACCATAGCCATTATTTTCTGGGCCAAACATCTTACATTTTTTAAAATTACCCCAAAAGCAGGCAAAAACCCCCATCAAAATATGGTTGCCTTCCATTTCATATTCTTCAAAGGGAAGGGTATCATAATCTCAAGCGTCTTAACTTCATCCTCCAACTTCATGCCTTCAAGATGTTCATAGGATTCCAAAATTGCACCCATATTTCATTCATGAACAGGGCACTGCAATACCTTTGCACAGAAGAGGGAAAGCATCAACTCGGATACTTGTCTCAAATTAAGACAATGGAAAACAACTACATACATTCACAATGTTCATAGTATTTCAAAATCTGTATTGTACCTATAACTCATTCCATGAACAGGGCACTGCAATACCTTTGCACAGGAGAGGGATAGCGTCTACTCGGATCAACCACCGATATCACCCACTTCACATTTAGCCTTGGAATCCATCCATGGTCAATCACTTGACCCGTTAACTCGTTAACCAACCAAAAAAATCGCAAAAATAAAAATTCAAGGACAAGGTACTACAATTTGTTGTCGGGGGCCTCCATCCACTGCTCTAATTGGTTCTGCTATCACGCATTCCAAGATTAGATTTACACGGCCACATGATATAACCAAAGGCCATACATGGTCCTCCTCGATGGGAATACCAGAAAGGAAAAGTAGATTAGTTTGGGCATGTGAAATAGAGACCTAAGTAGGTGCCCGTGAAAAGGTGTAAGAGAGTGCATACATTAGGATCAAAAAGTTCTAGGGGAGGTTCCAAAAGGACCTAAACACAGTTGGTTAAAAATGATTTGAATAAACATAATTTAATTTAATATATGGTTCTTGGTATTGGGATGCAAAACAAGATCCATGTTCAGCCAGTTAAGATACGATATTTTATTGATACTGAAAATTGTATATTTCCATAGGGATTGGTATTGTTTGCATTAAGCCTTGTGTCCCACTCCTAGTTCTCTGGATGTATTTAGTTTTCTCTGATAGGTCATAAATAATGTATAAACCAAAGGAGGCCAAGCCTGGTATATACAAAGGTGTACATAAAGGCTAGCAACAAGGGGAAACAACTAATTTATCCAACTTAGACAAAGTTGGTTGTTCTTGATTATTAGACCAGGTGAAACTAGCTCCCTCAAATGGTCGATCAACGAGCCATTTCCATCAATAAACTCCATAAATTCTCTCATGTGCCCCAAAGGATGATTATCACCCCAGATGAGATCTCATTATCTCAAAGAGCTTATTGTACCAGCCAACCACTATGCCCGACTGTTTTTTCTGCTGGAAAAACAATCCACCCAACATGTCCATCTCCTCATACATCTAACGCAAAACCCATCTACAGATTCTGCTTTTGCAACTGAGTAATATCCGATTTCCACATTTCTAAGGCAACACGAATCATTAGTGGCCTCTTTTTGGGGTTGAGATCTCTAACATTCTAAAATATGGTTTTCACACTTCATTATTGCACAAATATCATCCCCTTGTTCCTCCCTTCCTCACTCTTGAACCCTGAGTCCATAATTCTTTCTAACAAGGTTCATCCATTTTTTTCAGTTCTCAACTCATTCTCTTTTTCTCAGTCATATTTTTTTTGATAACTCTCTTTTTCAGAGTCGTATTCACCCAATGGGATTTTCAATTGCCAAAGAGAGGTCCTTAGATTCATCCTCAAACTCTACGCATCACACTCCCATGAACTTGCTAAAATCCTCAATCTTCTATAATACCGATCTCAACACCCCTTGTTCAAAGACACAATTTTAGTAAGTTAAATTCTCTTCCCACTCCACCCACCCCCCTTTCCCCATTCTGATACACCTACCCCAATCCTCTCACAACCCCTACCGCATTCCCTAAAATTCCCCGTCTAAATTCATCAAGAAGCATGATTTAGCAAAGCTGCTTCCATAACCTCTCCCTCATTCAAATTGGCATTTACCTAACCGAGTAAAGTCAAACTTTCCATCCCTGAACCTGTCACCAGTGTTAAAACAACCCCCCCCCCCCACAACAAGAAAAAAACAAAAATTAAAAATAAATAAATAAATAAAATCCTCTGCCCACCAAATCCCTTTCCTGCTTATCTTCAGCTATAATTCCTTCCATTAAACCTCAACCCTTAATTACAACATGACAGGAAAAAAAAAAAGAGAGAAGAGGGAGAAAAGAAGTGGTTTGAGTGGGAAATGGAGAGGAGAAGGGAAGGGGACGACTGGTAGAATTGGAGAATAGATAAAATGATTATCAGTGTAAACTTATTTGTCATCAGGGATTTCCAACGGATATACACACATGCTTCCACTTTCTCTTGAGATGGAAGCCTAACTTCAAAATGTGGCTCCATTTGTAAACCATCACACTTAAAATTAAGAGAATGAAGTGTTCAAAACTTAGTTTGATCCTAAGAATGGTGTCGCTTATCCGCTTCTTTAGCTTTTGATTATGTGCCCTTACTTTGATCATAACTAGAGTATTGTCTCTTCTCTGCTTCCCTAGCCTTTAATTATGTGCCTTTACTTTGACCATAACGTTCCAATCTCTCGTCAAAACCTGTCCGGTTTCATTCATCTAAGAAGGAAGGGAAGGAAAGGCTGAGATTCTTTTCTAAATAAGCTAATTCATTTAAGGCCTGTGTAGCCCAGGCGGCCCATATCACCCAAAGCATAGGAAAAATAGAAGATTGAATTCGTTATATGGCCCAATGTTAGGTTTAATAAATGAATCCCTTTTGGATTTGGGTCTAAACCCAGGACCGAATCCCTATTTAGTTGCAAAAGTCCACCTTGAGCATTCGACACATCCTGAACAACTCTCTCTTTTCCCTTATGCTCATGAGATTTTGGCCTGTTCAACCCTCCCTGGCCAAATATTGTCTCTTCTCTGCCTCCCTAGCCTTTAATTATGTGCCTTTACTTTGACCATAACGTTCCAATCTCTCATCAAAACTTGTCCGGGTTCATTCATCTAAGAAGGAAGGGAAGGGAAGGGAAGGGAAGGAAAGGCTGAGATTCTTTTCTAAATAAGTTAACTCATTTAAGGAGTGTGTAGCCCAGGCGGCCCGTATCACCCAAAGCATAGGAAAAATAGAAGATTGAATTCGTTATATGGCCCAATGTTAGGTTTAATAAATGAATCCCTTTTGGATTTGGACCTAAACCCAGGACTGAATACCTATTTAGTTGCAAAAGTCCACCTTGAGCATTCGACTCATCCTGAACAACTCTCTCTTTTCCCTTATGCTCATGAGATTTTGGCCCGCTCAACCCTCCCTGGTCAAATATTGGCTCAACTAAGTGTTTATCTGCAACTTTAAATTTTTAAAAATTCAGAATTTCAGTCTCCAAAAGAGCGGAACCCTCTCACTACCAACTTTCCCCTAATTAAAATTCAGCGCCTGCCATGTGATGTTTTAACCGTATACTTCCTGCAAGATAATCATCCTACCAATGCTCCTAGCCTCCTATACCATTCATCTCTAGAAAAATTGTCCCTTGGGATTCTATACAATGACAGCACAACTCCTTTTCTGGAAGCTCCTTCCACCAAAGCACACAAGAAAAGACTCTCATCCAGCTGTAAACGAAATAGTGCTGATTGAAAAGAGTTTTAGGCTTCTCCTTGGACTTAAATCCACTAAATCTCACTCCTATTGGATGTTTGTCTATCCTCTCAAAAATATATCCCGCCACAAGATTCTTCAATACTTCTGAATACATTATTGCACCAAAGTTGCAAAAATGCCCAAACCCCTGACCAAAGTATAGTTGTCTACAACTGGACGATGGAATCCAAATGTCCACAAACAAAAAGCATGGACCAAGAAATCAATGTCTGTCGTCCAAAATGCAACTCACCTCCACAACCAAAGGAAGAATAACGAAAAGTAGGTTGTGATTAACTTTCTTCATCTGAACCCGCAACAACTCTCCAATGTTTGTTTAGCCCAGGTATTTACAACTAACAGATTTGGAGGCTCCCTTTCGAACTTACCGATAATTGAAAATTTTCATTATACCTTGTCATCAACTTCATCACAAACTATCAAAATCTAATTCTCCCTTCTTTCTTCCCTCTGGAAAACCTCCGTGCATCTAATATTTTATTCTGCTACCTTGGAGTAAGTCATTCTAGACCATGGTGTAAGGGATCGTCCGATCCCAAGTTGAATCGGACGATCCAACTCGGGATCAGATGGGGACGATCCCCGAGTTAGTTCCGATTCGAGAAAAACCCCAAAGCATCTGGATCAGAACGATAAAAGGTTTTTCTTTCTTTTTTTTTTAATTAAATGCAGCCGGTCCGTCTCGGCCGATCCCGAGCTGATTTCCGAGTTTAAACACTATGTTCTAGACCGATAACCTCTTTATAGTGGGAAGATAGTCCACTATTGTTTAAAGCTATGTCAATCTTTCAACAAAGTACCCCACATCTGCTAAATCCTTCGCTAACATCTTCTTAACTTAAGGTTTCTCATCAAGTTAAAGGCACAAGCTCCACTACAGAATATTGAATAACATCCGTCCCTTTCAATATACAAGGAGATCTTCATCTAATCGATGATCCTATTAATCTAATGTACTGACCATCAGAATTCTTGCTTTTTTTTTTGTTCCAACAGAAAAGATCACCCAACATATCTCTGTCCCATGTATTTACTACTTCCATGAAATAGCAACCCTCCAAGGTTTCTCACCAGTCACTAATGTCTACATCCTCAAGAATCATATAATAGTATCTGAGGAAAACGTTTTAATCTTTCTATGATTTAAGGACATCGATGTGGTTCTCCTTCCACACAATGTTTTACATCTTGCAAAATAATGTTGTTTATCTAGCTTTGGAACTGCCAAGTCTAAAGGACATGCCTCAACTATTAGGAAATCAAAGAATTTATAAGGAGAAGGAAACAGGTAAAGAAATGATGAGTAACACCCATCTTGATCAGTAGTGTTAAGGAAGCACCTAAATTATATTTATTTATCTGAGGAAAACGTTTTAATCTTTCTATGATTTAAGGACATCGATGTGGTTCTCCTTCTACACAATGTTTTACATCTTGTAAAATAATATTGTTTATCTAGCTTTGGAACTGCCAAGTCTAAAGGACATGCCTCAACTATTAGGAAATCAAAGAATTTATAAGGAGAAGCAAACAGGCAAAGAAATGATGAGCAACACCCATCTTGATCAGTAGTGTTAAGGAAGCACCTAAATTATATTTATTTATTTGATGGTTGTACAAAATTGACATAATTCGGTTTTGAATTGTGATATATGTGTTTTAGTCACAACAAATTAACAAGCATAAAACATCCAATACAAGATTCACGCCAGATGAATTTAAACTTAACAATGAGAGTATTAAAGTGCTTAATCTTTTCATACATAATACACATGTACATACATATATCTTGTATTAGTCACAACAAAAGACCAAATATAAAACAACCAATACAAGATTCACGCAAGATGAATTTATACTTCACAATGGGTGCTTCATCTTTTCATACATGATACAAACATACATACATATATACATATATCTTGTTTTACTAATCGAACGGGGAGGGGGGAGTGAAGTGCTTTCAATTAACTTGTAATCTGGGCACACCACCACTGTTATGTACAAAATCAAAAGCAAGGCGGTAAAGAAAGAGGAAAGTCCACGAGCCAAACAAATTCTTGAACTCAGAAGCAATCAAATATTTCAATTGATTCCATAGCTCCCACTACTGGGAATATTAGAATATTCTACTTAAAAACATGAAAATTCAGACAGGATACAGGGCATAAGTAAACCTATTCTAGTACAGAATATGTAACCAAAGATGGATAACATTGAACATACATGAGAATCATGTATCAACACCCTCAGAGCCTTTTGGAGCAAAAGGGTCATGAGTAGGACCAACATCTTGTCCGATATGGCGTTGCACCAACCGTTGCAGATCAGCCATAACCTTGTGTTCACGTTTCGACTTCTCCTCATAGTTAAACATCGCCAGTGCCCGCTTGTCCTCCGCACTGTAAACCTGGTTCTCTTTTCTAATACGGATGGCATTCATTCTTTGATGCCTACTACCACTCATCACATACCCAAGACCTTCAAACTTTTGAATCTCCTCAGCTGAAAGTCCCACCTCTCCTCTTCGGGGAATACGCTTCCCCTGCTGCACATACTGAGCAATAGCATCACCCTCACCAGGTCTAAGTGCACCACCATAACTAATATGTCCCTCGGCCCTCGGCAAAGGCGCCGGCCCCACAAAACTCTCATCGTCCAATGCAGTTTTCTTCTGGGACTCAAGCATCTCTTTGAACTTGAGTTCCTCATCATCCAACAACTCAAGTTTCATTGCATCACTTTCATTGACATTGCTTATAGCATCAACATCTGTACCCGAAGAACTCTTAGCTAAACCGTCAATCGATAAAGACCGTCTCTTTTTCTTGCCCGGACTCGTACTAGACGAAGAATTAGAGTGTTTCCGCTTCTTGGATCCCACATTCTCATCATCAAATTCCTCACTTTCAGTGTCCTCGCTCCCGCTTTCATCGGAATCACTATATCTACGCCTCCTACTTCTTCTAGTTTTCCTACTGGTTTTCCTGCTCTTCCTCTTG
>JAUPMG010091196.1:0-12559 GCA_031762675.1 Pachysandra terminalis
AGACGTCAGCTACACTTAGCCCAGTAAGTAAAATCAATTAAGTAACAATCTCAACCCGAATTAAGATCCATACCGATGTGCAAATATATATAACATAAAAACAAAGTATAAACATCGCAAATATGCAAATAATGCAATGCATGGTCCGATTATTAATGAATGAATGAATGCTCGTGCAAAAGACATATTGATCACCAAGTGTGATCCACGCAAAATATCTTATTGTGCAAAAACGCATGCTGTTCAGAATTCGAGTTATGTCAGTCCGACACTAGACCAATCAATTACTGAGCAAGAATGTCTTATTGAACCATTCCCTCGCATACATTGCCACTCTTAGTAATATATTCCATGTGCGCATCATAGTTTTGAGGGGCTTCGACCAAGAGGGCACAATTCCCCCACTTATTTGCGATCAGGGCAATGCAAAAATCCAAGGCGTCCCAAAAAGTATCTAAACCTCAGTGAGCATTACATAAGGCGAATGCCAAAAGAATTTCACTCGGCATCAGTTACGTATATAAAAATATGCTATCTTGATGATAAAAACAATGGCTGAATTGGGGTAGCAAATCCCTCAACCAATAATATCAGTCCATCCGGGACTTCCTCACCCAATCATGATTTCCAGATCATGATCCGCTCAATTAGATCAGAACTCCATCATAAGCGAAGTCTGATGGTAAGTCAAGCTATGACCAGAATATGGTCAACAACCCATAATGGCTATGCGGTGCAATGTGATGTGGTGGTGCACATTAGCTAATCAAACATATAAGTGTACAGTTTTGCCTTAACTCTAAACCTAGATTACGATGCAATAAAACATAATTACTCATGATAATAACAATTCAGATCAAGATAATAACATGTAGATGATCAATCATAATAACCATAATTCAATCAATTCTAAGATGATACATATAGATAATTAATTATAATTAACAATGAAGCAATCTAGTATAAGTAAATCAAATAATTAACAATACATATAATCAATCATAACCACAATATAAGCTGGTTTGGGCTGACCGGCAGGCTAACCGGCACGCCGGTTGGCCATCTGGTAGCCTAACAGGGGCATCACACAGAGGTCACAGGCTTGCTGCTTGGCCGGTAGGATGGCCGGCACCCCAGCTGGTCATCCGGCAGGCTAGGCAATGGGTTGAAATCACATAAATTAAGCCTAGTAGCCACCGGCGGGATGTCCGGCACACCGTCTAGCCATCCGGCAGACTAACCAGGGGGTCAAATCAAGAATCACAGAACAAAGGGGGCCATCGGCGGGCTAACTGGCACGCCGGTTCGCCTTCGGTAGGCTAGGTAGAAGCTCCAGGTTCCCTTAGTGGGAACCAGCAAGGTCCCGGCACGCCGGTAGGGTTGCTGGGCCTACTGGGTTCAAACGACAACCTAGCCGGCACGCCGACAGGTCGTCGGTTGGGCCCAGTTTGGGGTTTTTCAAATATTTTGTAATTTTAATTAAGATTTAGCAATTTTACTAAAAATAAACTCATATTTATTTTAAGTTCATAACATAACCCAATAAAAATATTAATCAATTAATTAAAGTCGCATGCTTGGAAGAATTTAAATAGAAAGATCATGTTTTTATGAAGAACATGTTTTTACATGAGTTGAATTCAATGAAGTATGTCATATTCTTTGAATATGGCATATCACTTAATTCAAATCAAGATCATAATTGAAGTTACTTACCTTGGTTGTTTGCGCGAATTCTTGTTCTTCCTTAACCCAGTTCAAGCTTTGAACAGTCTTCTTCTTCCTTAGCTCCAATTCTCCAATTCAAATTTTCAGAATAATGGTTTGAATGATGACCAAACCATGCTCTTAGATAGTTTTTATGAGTTAAAATTTGTTTAGGATTTTTCTAGAATCCCATCTAGATTAATTAATCTACACCTTTGATTTGAGACAGTAGTAATCCTAATACAATACAAACATTATCTAAACCTCTTTTATTTAGATTAGGAGTTGTCTACTTCCTATCTCTTATTGTTCTTTCCTAACCATTGATTATGTTTAATTGTTCCTGCGAAATCCCAGCCATTAAATTAACTTTGAGGTTATGAATGTGTGTGATGCACAGTAGGTAATCTATTGTGCTCCCACCAATCACAATTGGTTAAAGTCAATTAATTAGCTATTACTAAAAAAAATTAATTTAGCCCCAAATTTCTAACTAAAACTTATTACTAATTACACTAAACTCCCCTAATTGAATTGAGTTATTACAATATGCATACTTCTAACTACTATTTAATAATGTTAAACAGGAATATCGTCGAATTTTTATTGGGGGGGAGACCGTATAGACAACAACAAAGTACATTTAATTATAAGTCTAACAGACCATTAGTACGTCATATCGCTACAACCTAAAATTCTGATTTCATTATCCCTTTTTTTTTCCTTTTGTTCAGTTACAATTGTATTCTGTTCTTACTGTACCTTATTATATTTTGGTTTATTATGAACTTGTAATATTAGAATGAGGAGCAGTTTTACTAATTTTTTCCTATGGTTAAATTTGACAGGCTATAATACCTAACAATAAGACACAAAAGACAGGAATTTACTCACTCTCACCTGACTTGTTGCTGAACGAAATAATCGGTCGTGTTGTGCAATCAAACACACGTGCTTTATACCTTGTTTCATTTCGTCTAACGTAAGGCTTTTTTTTTTCTTCTCCAGCATTCTAATTTTAGAATACATATTTTACATTTTAGTACTTAATAGCTATGCTATCTAATAGAAAAGGTATCTCAAATGTATATGTTTTTTTGTGACTATCATCTATATAATAGATTGTTTTGAAAAAAAAATTTTTATTAAACTCTTCTTAACTTTATTAATTATTATGAATTTCCTTACCTCACAATGAATTATTTGTACATTGACTTAATTTTATTAATTATTACACTCTTCTTATTATTTTATTGCACTTCCTTTTCCATGAATTATATTTGCAGCATTTCATTTTCCATTCTATGTTCTCCATTTATATATTACTAACTTCCAACTTATCAAACTTTGAAATTTACCTATTACAAAATGTTTTCTTCATCTTCTTTTATAACTTCACACTCTTGCAGATGTAGATCTTTTAACCTTTTTAGACATAACCGCGCAACTTTATAGAAAGTGCAATTGGATACATCTCGACTTTTACATGTTTTTTCACATCCATCACATAGACAGTTTTTGGAGTGTGCAAGTGTACAAAGCGTTGATGTTTATTTCATTTTGGGCAAGGTAAGAGTTTTTACACTTTAGATTCTATTATGTCCTTTATTTTTTTCTGTCTTGTTAGATATGTAAATACTAACCAATTTCTTAGGTGTTATGTCACATGCTTGTAGTGTTTGTAATATAATTTTGCCCATTATGTAGAGTTTGGCATTCTGCTTGGGAGATTTAAGGGCTGCTTCTACACACCTTTACACTGCTGGTTGTGTTCCTAATGTTATTTTATATGCATTTGGAATGTTGATGTTCCATTGTGAGACTTCACATCCAATTGCTATGGAAACATTACAGCGATTGTTAAATACTGTGGCTATGGAGCTGTGGAGCTGTGGAACCTGATTTTACTAATCCTGAAGTCGTGACTTTGATTAAATACTGTTGTTCAGACATTTGCGTAGCTGGATATGAGTATCAAGATCTTGCTGAAAGTATGGTGGACGCATTGTAATGGAGATTAGTATACTTAGTCTCACAGAAATTACTGTTACTTTCATCTTATAAGTTGGAGTTTTAAATAATTTTGGTTCATCTTTAGTTCTGTTTTTTTAGTTCATGGTCCTTTTTGTATTAAAACTTTTATAGCTCCTTCAGTTGAATTGTGATATTGGATGTGTAAACAACTATCTAGAGGTATATTAATATGCAATACCTTTAATTTCGTAAATAGAAATCAACACTCTAAAGAAACTGAAGCCAATATACAACAACCAACAATAGACATTTTGTAGCAGAAAGAACACAAATAACCTTAAATTAAAGAAAATATAATTCTTCCATATACCAATACTTATTAACAATAACTAATAAAACAATAGTGCAAAAGTAAATTTTAATTTTAATATTATAGTTGGAAACTCTGTACTTTCATGACCATTTTTTCTATTAAATTATCTCATACTCATAAATATAATAAAAAAAATTTAAATTTTTAGAGTTACAAGCTTAAAGTCTCTTCATTAAGCATCTAAATCTAAAGCATCCTCCACCAAAAATATGTCAACAAATATAATATTAGATTAGCAGTGAGTTCTTAAATTAAACGAAGGAATAAAATGCATTACACCGACTGAAATATAATTAAAAATTACATCCGACAATAACAGCATTGTTTCTATCGCCCCATTGCTGTACAAGATATTTGATGCACAAAAAAAAATATTGTCGTCGTCAAAATGATCATTACATCTATGAGAATTAGTGCAATATCTTTCAAACAAAAGATTTTGCAGCAAACAAATGTTATGATTGGGCATTCTATACCAACGCTGAGAAGTAAAAAACAAAATCGACCATCCTGTATATAAATTCCAACATGCTATCCATATAATATATTTCAAACAAAGTTTTCTCTGCAACCAGGACGACTTCGCTCAAGTATGCTCTCAATTTGTATCTGTTAAGTTCATTTTTCCTCTACAACTAATTAAAAGATATGATTACTATAATTTAAATCAACACTGATGACAAATACACTGTCTGTTTTCTCCTTTGAAGAGTCCACAACCTGAAAAATATAGTTTTTGATATCCATTCGCCAGAAGGAAAAAAATATATTTATCAGGTATTTCATCTAAATTACTATATTTCATTCACGAATCTATTCTCGTGTATGTTTTCTCTCTTTATATTTTGTGCGGATACAATCCACTTAAATTATGAAGAATAATCCATACACCACATGCTCATATATTTCTTCAATTTTTTGGGCTATAAAAAATTCACAGGTTTCTTGCATGCTTACTTTTTCTACATACACATGATATTATTGAATTTATGTCTATTTTCTATCTGTTTATACACTTTACAAGTAATCTATTAGATATTACCCAATGCATGCAAAGTTTTTCATGTTCACTAACAAATAGTAATTTATCATGTAACTTTCAATATTTGAAATCTATTAGTTCAAAAATGAAATTATGTACTTACTAATCCATCTTAAATAACTTATTCTACTTGTTCAACATTCCATTTACCACAGCCAGGGAACAATACAAAATGCTATCTAAAATCAATGATCAAAGTCAGAAATGGACATGCAAATTAAGGCTATTTGAAAACAGCCACACAAGGCAAGAGCGATTGGTTTTTTTCTGATGAAAAGGTTTGTACACGAGCAAACATACATTACTATCAATTATGCACACAAAAAAAAATAAATTATATATCTTTGTACAAACAACAACATTCTATATTTACATTCCCTTAAACAATTGTTTTTGGAGGAAAACACTCACAATTTTGTCTTCATATGCAGGGCACCCGAATACAATCATCGTTATTTGACGAAGATATTGAACTATTCGATGAATTATTATTGGTAGATCAAACTTATCTAATATCAAACTCTATGCTGTAGCCGATTTCACCTCTGCACTGAATCGTTCCAAATAAGTTCCAACTCACAATAAATTCATTTACTAAAATCAAAGAGGTCAATATTGAATCAACAGAGTGGATACAACAACAACATAATTTTATACCACTGACAAATTTAGCAGCTCGCATATCTATATCTTTACAAATATGTAACATATACATGATTTTGCTATTATTGTTTTAATAATAATACAATAAAAAACATAATCTTACACATTTTTATTTGCGTAGATGTGGTTGCAATCGTTCTGGACATCTTGTCAACGAAGGACATTACAACAAAGTCCAGCGGATCATCAGCAAAAGTTCGAGTGTCATAATTATGGATCAGCTGTATGTTTCTTTACAAATATATTTCATTCATTTCATCAATACTTAATTAATGAAAATGCTTTTATTATAAGATTCAAATCCAATAAAATTTTAGGATGACTAATGAGCACAGATTGAAACCAGTAACCTTCTCTACATGAGATGAATTTACATTAAACGAATGTGGAGATCTCTCAAAGATTGCATCAGAGCTACCAATAATTGTGGCTAAAAATGTCAAAGCAAGGATGCATAATAGTAAGTTTCAATAATCCCAAATAAAGTCTATTTCCTTTATTACTAAAAACAAGTTGCTTCAATAGGTTTATCTTTGACAATGCGTTCATCAAAGAGAATCCAAATAAACCCAGACATTCCAGAAGCTAATACATTACGTACTTGGTATGAATTCCTAAACATTTATTACAATATTATAAATACTATAAACATAATACATCTAACGAATTTAAAACAAATGCAAGTGCAATCAGAATGCTGATGTTATTCATGAGATAAGAGAAAAAATGTTACTTAAATATTAGTAATTCATCTGTGAAGCTAGAACTTATGACTATAGCTGAAATCGTTGAATTGGTATGAAACGATTTTCCTGATATCAAATAAATTTTCCTAATATCTATTCAATAGAAAGAACTAATAATAATAATAATATCATTCTTTTCTAGGTTGTTCCAGGGTGGATAAAAGCAGAAGCTACTGATACTGATGCGAACCAACAACAATGGTGCATGTCTTGCAGTAAATGCTTCATCAAGACAACAGAGGAATGTGCAACTATTTTCACTTGTACCTAATATCAAATAAATTTTCCTAATATCTATTCAATAGAAAGAACTAATAATAATAATAATATCATTCTTTTCTAGGTTGTTCCAGGGTGGATAAAAGCAGAAGCTACTGATACTGATGCGAACCAACAACAATGGTGCATGTCTTGCAGTAAATGCTTCATCAAGACAACAGAGGAATGTGCAACTATTTTCACTTGTACCTAATGTAACAACAATGGATCCATTACACAACCGAGGTTTGTACATAAACTAATTGCCACAAAAAATGAAAAATAGATAACGAAAGATATCAATACCACTGATATATTTGATTCTCGTATGTTCCCCTAATTTTATATATTATTGAACTTGGGTGCATTGTACGATCAACACTTAAAGACAACACGGGAACCCTTGAGGTTACAATGTTTGGTATCCATGCGAAGAAATTATTGGGCAAATCAGTAACTGAGATCATGCAAATGGACACAGAAGTAACCAACACTAAAATAATTACAACTACATGCAATATAAATTTAAAAAAAAAATTAAATAAACATTAACATATATGGTTGTTACTATCATATCACAGGAAGGAAAAACATTTCGCAACATGTTTAATGATCAATCATCTCAAAAGGTTCATATGTTTCGTCTGCGATGTAGAGCAGATTCAATGCTTTATAAAATTAGATGTTTATTTAATGTCTATTAATTGCATTGAATAACTTTTAATTAGATGTTTACTAAATAACTTTATATTCACAAACTCACAATGCTTTATAAAATTAGATGTTTACTTAATGTCTATTAATTGCCTACATATAACTTATATTTAAAATATCTCTACATTTATCTCTAATTACTATATTATATATAGAACATTAACGTACCTCTAAAATATTTAGTACTATGTTAGCACAATGATTCATATATTGACACTAAAAAAGTACATATATAATAGATATACATGCATAATCATGCCAGTTCAATTTACTTTTCTCTTTTTATTTATTCCATTTTATAAATGTTTCTTATAGTTTCTTTAACTCATTCATTTAAAAAGCTACTTACAACTTAGTTATCTTAATTTAATAAATTTTATATTTGATCAATTGCTTTCTGTTTCCTTCAATTTCATACGCAATCTTCATTCATTTAGTACACAAATTGTAAGTTACAAAATTTTATGCACGAAATATTGAAATGTTTATAACTTGTCTTTGAATACTTTTACCACAGTTATAATGCAATACTTTACAACAAATTCAGAGAAGAATACAAACACTACAACAAAAGACACATGAAAATTGTAACAATTCATAAAGATCCAAATAATACACTAAATCCTATAATTGTTTACCTTTAAAAAATTAAATAATAGCACAAAGGCCCGCCACATGTGAAGCACGTGGAGGGCACAACTAGTTTTTTTTAGAAGTATGATTCAACTTTTGGATCGGTCAAAACCGATCCGATCCAGATCTCGAGACTTAAAACCTTGGTCCAGACTGCTATTGGTCTGAACTAGTCCTGTGACCGCCGATCGACAGATCCAAAAATAAAATAAATTAAAAAAAAAATTGGACGATCCATTTTAGTACCGAATTCGAACTGGTTGGTACCAGCTGATAATGCTGGTCTGGACCGGCATCAACTAGGATCGGTCCAGTCCCCCCGAGACTTTAAATTACCTTGCTTAAGAGGTAAAGAAATTCGTTTAAACCTTGAAGTTGTTACTATTAAAGCAAATTTGGTCTCAAATAAACAGAAGAAAACCGAATTAGGTTAAAATTATAGGAGACACACACCGATGATCTACCCTAAATAAAGATAAGAAAATGAATCTATTGTAGAGAATGATGTCAGAATCGTCGACGATTTAGGCTAAAATTGCAGTCATCAAAAAACGAAGGGAGAATGCAGCATTTTCATTAATGGCATCTACCCAAAAACTCTGTCAGCATTTGTCGAATAAGTGAGGGGTCTAAGTACAATTTATCTTATTTTTTATTTAAATAAATAAGTTATTACCAAGATATGGTAGTAATTGCGGCATCAGGGAGAATGCGGCATTTTCATCAATGGCGTCTATCCAAAAACTCTGACAGAGGGGGTGTTACTGTCATTAGAAAAAGAATAGGGGGTCTATCTGTATTTATCAGATAAGTGAGAGGATCTAAGTGTAATTAATTTGCCTTAAAAAAATAACACTTTCTATTTTTTTTAAAAGAAATCTTTTACGTTTGATACGTTTCAGTGAAAATAAGATTACAAATCACATTCCAGTGAAAGCATTTCTACTTAAATGTCAGGTAGTTGATGGGTATATGGCATTCATTGGCATCTGTGGTCTGGGCTTGGACATATATATTGAGTGTCCAACTCCAACCTTTCCCAGCCCAATTCAATCCCTTGAACACACCTAACATTGGGCTGGACCTTGGCCCCCTATGCATGGGCTTAAGCTCTGCCATGTAGATTGGGCCTGAGCTCACATGATTCCATCCATAGACATGGTTATCTGCTTCAACAGAGAAGGAGAAGACATCCAATAACTCAAACAATCTATCAACGTAAATGATTCCAGCTGCTGCAGTGCTTTGAACCCATGGGACCATTTTAAAGTAGTGATTACTTGCAATCTCTTACAAGTTCTTAGAGAATCCTTATTTATTCATAATCTATAACACATGTGAAGAGATCATGAAGACAGGGATGAGGAAGATGTAATTAAGCTCTCAATTAACAACAAACACAGAGAGATCCAGCTCACAATATCTTAGTATCATACCACCATTCAACTGTATTCTTATCTATCATTTTTATCAATAGGATGGAAAACTTGCATCTCCTATACCAACCCCACATCCCTGATCCTCCCCATGAATATATAAACCACAAACAACAAAAAGATATCAGACAATTAAACTGCCATTCAAAGCATTCTATTCATGGTTTACTACTGTGTTTGTTGGTTGAACATGGCGTCGAACCAAGAGGGTGATAGTTCACATATCGACTAGGAACCGATGAATACCGAATCCCCTTTGGTAGACAGTTTTTGACATCCGGACCTCGTCGCTTATTGTGATTATCTGGTTCTGGTATGAAGGTCACATAATCCTTGGAACTTGATAGTGAAGAAAAGAGAGGTAGACATTTGAAACTGGGGGGAAGGTATATAGGTTGATGATGTTTATGGTTTATATATGCATATATATAGATATATAATGGAGAGAAGAAGATTTATACGGGTGGTGGAGAGATTGTAAGGGTATTAAATTGGCTCGTGAGTAACACTAAGAGGGGGATGTAGATATGTCCCAGCTCATAGCTAGCAAGTAGCAAGAGTACTTTGGAGAAGTCGTGAACCATAGTTGTGAGGTAGTGGTGTTGGTGGGCACCTTTTCACCAGGCAGATGAGAGGATGCTCGTGCATTTCATTTACTTTTCTTGAGAGGTGCTTCTTTAGTTTCTATTGTCAAGGTCAAACATTTTATTGTATTTTAACCTTTGATTCACAATATAATAATAAAAAATAATAGTAATAATAATCTCAAAATTATTTAATCGTTGAAAGTTCCTAACATAATGACTAAAATGCCCTTGAATATATATATATTGATAACCAGGGTGTCTTGTCAGCTTGAGCGCATCACGACTAATCTCTGGGATCTGAAGTTAATGATTGGGTAAGCCTCCAGTAGTCCCGAATGAAACAGCCCCCCCAGCAGAATTGAACCCCAGACATGGTGTTTCATGAGGCACCAGTTGCAAGTGATCATTGGGGCAACCCTTCGGGGTTTAAGAGCACTTCAAGTTTTACAAACTTAAACATTAAATATACTTGATGTGTTCTCTCATTAAGAACTCTTTAGGCTTACTTTTTCAACGCACCATGCATATATTATACACACATGTTAGTGTTTCTAAAATGCGTCAGACCAAATATACATTAGGAATCATTAAAATCTTGATTGATCCTTACTGCATGCTATCAAATCGGATATAATCTAATTCAAATTTTTCTTAAAAATGAAATCATAATTATTTATGCTAACCCACTTATAGATATTCTTACAATTATATCATTTGGAATTATTCAGGACATATGATGATCGCAGCCCATTACATCACCATATCATAACAGAGGCAAAGTGGCATGCTGTTTTGCGGAGATGTACGGGCCAAGTCGCACGGCCTGGCACGTTGTGCGTGAGCCTGGGTAAGGCACGGCACAAACCCAAGTCCGTGCTGCTTGGGGCGTGGGTTCCCAATCCCGTGGCACAATCGGCCCAGCAGGAGCACGAAACAAATTTATCCAATTTATAGAATGAAAAAATGAAACCCAGCGTGTCTAGTATCGTGCTTGAACTCGAAAATTAGACGCGACACGAAGTACGGCCGACACAAAAAAATAAAAATCCTTGCCGAGCCGGCACGCATTACCCAAATGTACACTCCTAAAACTTCACGAGGAATCATTGCGGACTTTCCTCAAACAAGTCTGATGCACAACTAGCTTTCAAATTATAAAACTTTCAATTAAATACAGAAATAAAAAAAAAAAACCTGATTAAAACCCCAAACAGATCTTCTAATTCAACAATAATGAGACACCAAAAACCCTAAATCTTCTACTATTACTGCTATTAATCGTCTCCATAAGCCCTAAAACGATAACGTTCTTGGTAAGGGCCATTGAAGAAGAGGTCAGCCTCAAACCACTTAGGGTACCGAACCAGGTCACCAGCCACGAACCGCATATAGTGTTGGCTTCCTTCGGGTACAACCCTGACCTCACCTTCTTCGATGTACACAAGCTGGTCCACGTGCCAATCCCACGGCAGCCGGCACTTGCCCGTCTTCCAAATCGACCACCGTGAAACCCCAAGCTCCTCCAGCCTATGCGGCGACACCCCTCGATCAACTCGCACTTTGTACAGCTCCTCCAGTGGCTTCTCTATCCTCATCGCCGTGATAATAGGAGAACAGCTGCTTTTACTACCAACAAGGTACGATAGACGAGGATGAATCTTGGACGGTAATTTTCTATGTACTCTGGTGGAGTCGCCGATGTGAATGCTGGAGTACGCCGGAATGACGTAAGATGAGGAGGAGAGGAAGCTTAGAGCAGCGATTGAGTTTGCCATGTCTGGTAGTGCTGCTGTGTTGGCGTCTTCCTTTTCTTTATCGATTTCGTTACCGGCTACTGGTTTCTCAAAAAAAGGAAAAAAAAATCCTTTTCTTTTCCCCTTTCCCTAGAGCTAGCAATTTATCACCCAAACCATCAACCCAATCTAATCCAAACAGGTAACATACCGGTTAGCGGTAAATACATTTCTAATCCAAAAAATAGATAATTTGATTTAATCTTATCGTCTATAAGAACGCAACAACTAGGCTTGTAAAGTAGGGTGCGCATCCTCTACAGCTTAAGACTTGCAGCAATCCATACAGCACCGTTGGATTGCTGCCATGTGGATACCCAAGAGGTATCTAAGTTAAATGAGAAAGGGTACCCATGTGTTATTCAAATCAAAATGAAAACACCGTTAACGGCGTTTTCATTTTGGCGTTTCATTTTCTTTGCTCTTATTTCCCACAAATTTCCAAACTCATTCTCAGCTTCAACAACATTAATACTCTAGAGAAGAGAGGATTTACATCATCATCAACAACTATTAATCTCCAAAAAACCAGTACTTTAGCTTCATCTCGTTCTTATGGAGTGTTGTTGTTCTTTTCTTTTCATTAAGAAAGATCAATACTCTATAGAAGATTATCCATCATCAACAACAGCT
>JAUPMG010091226.1:0-12559 GCA_031762675.1 Pachysandra terminalis
TTATTGAACTTCCGCTTATATTTTACCATGTATATCCACCTCCATAGTGATATGGGGTGAAGGTCGCATCTGGATCCGGAAAATTTAAAATTTTCGAGTCGGGTCGTGACACTCTAAACAAATGATACCAACTCAATACTATTTTGTTTGTGTTCCGTCATTTTAGAGAAGAAAAGAGATGAAAGAGGGAGATGGGGTTGTTATTCACACCAAGCTTTGTGTCAATAACGACAATTCTCTGCTTAAGTCTCCTTTGCCCAACATCTTTAGCAACACTTTTAACGTCTGACCATAACAAACCAATGGTATATGAGTTCTTTTAGGAATACGACTCTCCGGTGGCGCTCCATCTTAAGGAGTCGGTGATTGGATATGAGTTGAATAGGCCTATTGCGAACTTCTCTGTATATTTAAATGGAATTTGCAGCTTTTCCCTTTAGGGTTCATACCTGCTGAGATACAAACCAACCATTGCAGCCATCATATCCAAAGACAATCTTACAAAGTTGAAGGGTGTGAGTGTGAAGATCATGTTGTACTAAGTCAACATCATTGAGGTCACCAAGGATGGTGATGAGCATCTATATACTCTCCAAAACAGACAAAGGGTGGCTAAGAACATAGTACATGAAAGGTCATCGCTTAGCGAGCAAATATGTATAGGATATTTATAAGTTAGTGTAAAGGGGAGAGAAACCGTCCAGAAGAGTAAAATAACTGATAACATAAGAACATGGAGGTTTTAGTAGTAACTGCCGTAAGGACATTAATTCAATTAAATTGTAACTCCTTTTAAATTATTTGACAAGTGAATCAGGTGATAAACTGATTAGTAGTGGAGAGGGAAATGGAAAATAAAGAGAAATGTGAGTTAAAAACTTAAACTCATTGAATAATATAATCGTTTGGGTTAATGATATACATCTTTCTACGGTTGGTAATAGCATTGAAAAATCACTCTCTTATATATATATAGATAGATTACAGGGAGGAAACATGGTAATTAAGTAGCAAACTTAAAGCATGATCAAACATGGTAACTAAAGTAAAAACGGTTTAAGGAATAAAAGTAGTACTATTTTTTTATTGAGAGAGAGAGAGAGAGAGATTGAGAGAGAGTAATTTTGCATTAATTAAATTAGGTTAAAAGTTGATGGTTGTTAAATCCATTAACAAATTTATTAATATTTAATTAAATGTGTAGGTCCCACATAAATTATGGTAAAATCTAAAATAATCCTTCTTAAACATAAGAGTTTAGTTGTATTATTATGTAAATTATATAAACAATTAAGGGTATATTTGTCAAGAAAATGGTATTTAAAAATTCAAAGATTTATTTTTATTAAAAAATTAAGTAAAAGACAATAAAATCATGATTTAATATTATATTACTCAAATAATTACTACTTAATTTAAGAATTATTGTACTTAAAAAGGATAACATAGTAAAACAACAAGTAATAAAAATTTATTAACTAAAAAACGTTAAAAAATGGTTCAACTTTTAGAAGTAGTATGGTTATAGTAGTAGATTTTTTTATTAAACTATGGTTGATTGATTGTTTCTTCTTTCTTTCATACATTTACATCATAGTACATAAGGTGTCAACTAGTTCGGTTTAAACCGAAAACCTAACAAACCAAACCGAAAAAGTCGGTTTGGTTTGGTTTTTTGTTTTTTGTTTTTTTCATTTCAGTTTGGTTATGATTTAGAAAACAAAAAACTGAATTAATTTGGTTTGATTTTGGGTTATGGCTCCAACTAAACCGAAAAAATCGAAGTAGATTATAGATATAAACATATATACGCGTGTTCCATTTATAAAATAGTATTAATTAAAACCGAAGTTTTCGATTTGGTTTGTTTTTCGGTTTATTCATCATTGTTCGGTTTGGTATTCGATTTTTTAAATCAATTTATATTTCGATTTAGTTCGGTTTTCAGTTTCGTGTAAAGTAATTCGATTTTATTTAGGTTTGACCACTAAACTGAGCCAAACCGACCCAATTACACACATGGCATCAATTCAACGGATCAAGGCATCAATTCAATGGGCTGATCCGAGTTGACCCAACCTGGTTAATACCCGACCCGGATGTTAAAATACTGATTTTCAATACTCTTTTGCTGAACGACCCAGCTGGAGATCAAACCTCCACGTGTCAGTGTTGTTAGCTTGGACACCGGCTCACGATCAGTTTTCCGGTACGTGAGTCGCAAGCTCCAAAGCAGCAAAGGGAGTTTTTAGTTAGACTAGTTATGCCTTCCACGTGCTTCCCACGTGACGGGCCTTTGTGCTATTATTTGATTTGTTAAAGGTAAACAATTATAAGATTTAGTGTATTATTCGATTTTTATGAATTGTTATAATTTTCACGTGTCTTATTTTTTGTAGTGTTTTTTTTTCTTCTCAAATTATTGTAAAGTATTGTATTATAAACGTGATAAAAGCATTCGATGACAAGTTACAAACTGTTTAATATTTTGTGCATAAAATCTTGTAGCTTACAATTTGTGTACATAAAATCCGAATTAAGAAACGCGACTATTTTATTTAAGACCAATTCAAACTCAAAGGGATGCCTCTTTATAGGGTGCCTTTATACAAATACAGTTTATCAAACCCACTTGTAATACAAACTCTTAAAAGAATATTCTAATATTCATTAATCAAAAAAAAAAAAAAATAAATTAAATATCTAATATATATTTTAAAAGGCTCTTGAATATCATTACCAAATAATTTTCTACATCAAAGGCTTTTTGTCTTGAATATTAATATTTTGATTAATTTTAGTTATAATTCCATTCGTTATCTATAATTTACTAAGACATATCCAAAAAGACATCCATTTTGGCACATGAAATAGCTGGACCATTGACCTCACCTCACCTCTCTCTCTCTCTCTCTCTCTCATTCATCATTCATAACGATAAAAATGACCAACCAATCCCATCTGGGTTGGCGGGTCATTCCTGATAATCATCACCTTATGTTTGAATTGGAACTACATCCATTGTTGAAGAAACATAAATTTTGTTAGAAAAAGTAGAAGGGAAAAACAAGTGAAGATATAATAGGCTAGACATATAACAATCATAAAATTAACTAACATCACTTCCTATGCCTTAGTCCAATATCTGCCTCTCTGCAGTCAAAGAAAAGCTAAAAAAGTATCAAAGAAGAAACCTGTGATGGTCGAAAGTCAAAGAGGAAATCCTTCTACCTTGTCATCGTTGAAGACATACAATTCAGCATCTGCAGAAAATAAGATAACATTATTATATTATGTATTAATATTAAACACACATATTAACATATTATATTATATATAATAACAGTTATTAACTATAATGTTAATACATTTGTGTTAATTTAATTTTTTTTACGACGTCAAATTTTTATAAGTTGAATTTCTTGCGAGCCGGGCTTTTATGAGCTTGAGTCGAGCTGGGCAAAGCTCGACTCGGCTCGTTTACAGCCCTACACATAACCATGGGCCAAGCATACGAAGCACAAATAGAAGGGCTACTGACAAGATGTCCTACATCAAACAAAAATCGGACTTGATGATACCAGCTATTCAATACACGGCATTTTGTGAATAAGTTTGGGAAAAAAAATACAGCACAGTTAATTGATGGGGCTTTCAACAAGCCAAAATTGCCATGTCTAGCCCTGAACTCAATGTGACACACAATGCTATCTTGGTTCAGTAATTTATAAATATATATAATTTATATTATCTATTAGTAACATATATGATTTTCATAATAAAATTTCACGATTAATTAAACATTTCAATTTGTTTTATAGGCATTGCCAAAATGCTTTGGGCCTGAAGGGCTCAACAATAAAACTGGGCTAAGCTAAGCCTGAAGCCAAAGGTCATACGCCTACCAAAGTCTAGTGAACCGAAGCCAAGATGGGTGTATCTCCATCAGCTTACTTTGTTCACAGCAATATCGGGAGATTAAGCCACTGTTTGGTAATGCTTTTTAAAAGTACTTTTTTTGCTTTTAGAAGCAAAAGAGGTGTTTAGTAAGTCATTTAAAAGCAAAAGAGGTGTTTAGTAAGTCATTTAAAAGCAAAATCAAAAAATCAAAAAAGCACATATTTTGCTTTTTGGGAGAAGCAAAAAATAGTTACTTTTCAAAAATCATTTTCTTGCTTCCAAAACCATAACCCCACTACAACCACAACCCCCACCCCCACCCCACTACAACCACCACCACAGCCACCACCCGCACCACCACACCATTCTATCAGGTTGTTTAGAAGTAGCTTATATACCAGCCTTAGATGATGATAAATGTCACTGTCCTTGGAAGATTATATGTGCATTTCTCTCTTCCACTTATCATTAAAACTCTTATATGCCAAGAAAAGAAAGTCCCCTGAAGATATTAAAGGGGAGATATAAATTTTTTAATGTATTGGTTGTACGTGATACACATTGAGAAGCTATTAGATATACACACACATACAAAGCCCAATTGTTCTGTGAAAAAAATAAAGAAAGAAAGAAAGAAGATTTCACTACGCGTCAATTTATGAGAATCAATAGTTTGCCCCAAAATGAAAAGACATACCAGGGACTAAAAGACGGGCAACAATGGCAGAGAAACAGAATAATAAACCGAATAACCTCCTGAAACTTGTTCCTTAGTTTGTTTCCCTGCGTAGCAATAAAAAAGTGTCCATGATTGTTTTCTCCAAAAACTTCCACAATGCACCCTACAACACTCTTCCTTTTCTCATGGTCACATCTGATCATGATTTCATTCAAAGTTGTGTTACAAGGGAGTAAACAAAAAACATCAAACCTTTTGAAAGAATAGGCTTATGAAATTTCACTCAATAAGTTGGTTTACTTGAATCCAAGAAAATCTCACTACTACACCATCTTTTACAACTAATTAGATCAATGTCCTAACTCTAATTTGTTCTACTTAAAGCATGCAAAGCGAGAGAGAAAGACAGGAGCGGAAAGGGAGAGAGAGGCTGACCTTTCAGTGGCAAGACCGCGAGCTGCCTGAAAAGACTCAGCATAGGATTGTCCAAGGCTTTTCAACCCTGCAAGAGCACATCTAAAGAAAACAAATATTTAACTTCTAGACAAATATATTTTGATAAATTTCTACTTATAAAGTTAGAGTATTGTGCAAGCGCAATCTTAAGAACAAACAGAGGAAAAAAAATACTGGACCAACCTGGTGGTGTAGAGCTTGACTTGAACCCCAATGAGGTTAGAGAGGGCATCATTGGCCGACATGATGCGATTGACAAGGACATGATGGACAAAAGTTCCATCACAGAGGACCTTGAAGGCCTCATGAAAGCCAAAGCATGCTGTGTAGAACCTCACAATCTTATGATGACGCTTCTGCTTTTTTACTTTCATCTAATAAAATGAACAGAGCAAACAATGGGGAACATATATTGTAATTTGTAAAGAAAAAAGAAGTACTATACCCGCCCAAAGTTTTCGAATAATTCAACACAAGAAACTCAACCTATTAGAAATCATTAAGAAAAGATAAAATTCTATTTGGTGGTGCAGATTGTTTACCGACAAATATAGACACCACTATAAATAAACTTGATTGAAATGCAATGAGATGACATATCAATAAAATGCATTATTATTTGATTTGTCTATACACATCAGAATATAAAAAGCATTAGATATACAGATAATTTTTGAAGTACATGTAATAAAAATACATAATCCATTCATTCACACGTGCTCATATTTTTACCTTTAATCTTGTATGTAATGCATGATGATAAAGGCATCAAAAGTATATAACATCTATACATACATACATATATACACATATACACATATACATAGGGGTGCAACTCAAAACTGAACCAAATCAAATGCTAAACCCATTATCCAAACCGAATTGAATTGTAATATCCTAAACCAGTACAATAAGATTACCGTCTACAAATATAAGTCTCCTACATATCATGGGTTATTATTGGTTTAATAAATGCCCAAATAGGTGCTTTTAAAACTCATAAAGGTGATTTAGTAGTCTAGATTTGATTTATTAAGGGTATATATCGTCTCTTAGAACCTCAAAACAAAAAAAAATTGAATTATAAATACCACAATGCGTTCGGTTATAGATATCAGATCAACTCTCACATAGGTCAATTGAGCTTCACAAGGATCAAGTCAATAACTGTGCAATACAGAGATGATATCAAACAATCCAAAGAATTCAAGAATTTGGCTCAGAGACAGGTAACTTTAAACTCTAAGACATGTTTTGATCCTTTAACTCATCTAGATTGATATAGGAAGGGTCACATTCAAAATACTTATCAATTTTATTTATAGTAGAACAACTAAACTAAATATGGTTAAAATAATTTTGATCGTTAGCAGGATAAGCTATGGCTACCAAGTGGGGTATCACCCATGCTAGACATTCACTAATAATGCTACAATTAATAAGATGAAACTAAGTAAGAAGAAAATTAAACACATCAAATGCCAAATATTATCTATAACTCTGTGCCTGGCCATACATTACAGGTGGTAATAATACTAAGAGAAAGGTAAAATCGTGTTCTTTTGACGTTCATAAGCCGGTAGGCCATGACAAAGTCGAGAAGCTTATGATAGATAGGCTTGGGTCTGTGTAGAGCCAAGGGTCACATTCAAAATACTTATCGATCTTATTTATAGTAGAACAACTAAACTAAATATGGTTAAACCAGTTTTGGTCGTTAGCAGGATAAGCTATGGCTACCAAGTGGGGTATCACCCATGCTAGACATTCACTAATGATGTTGCAATTAATAAAACGAAACTAAGTAAGAAACAATAGCAATAATGATGCATAAAAAATTTAAGTTAAAGTCAAACCATAAAAAAACGCAAGGACCTGATCTATCAGAAGAAAAAATGACGATCTATCACAATTTTATCTTCTGAATCAAAATATAAGACAAATAAAACTATCAGGTGGTAATAATACTAAGAGAAATGTAAAATCATGTTCTTTTGACGTTCAGAAGCTGGTAGGCCACGACAAAGGGGAAAATATTTAGCCCTAACTAGTTCTTCGTTTACTCAGCCCTAGATAGGGTATTAGATTTTGAATTTTTCTAAAAAAAAGAGACCACCAAAGAAAAAAAAGGTTACAAAGAAGATTAAACACAACATGACCGAAGAAAAACTAAATTACAAAGAAGATTAAACACATCAAATGCCAAACATTACCTGTAAGTCTGTGCCTGACCATACATCACAAGGTCCATGGTTTAAAAAAAGATTTGCTTGTAAGTAATGATAAGTCAGCAACAAAAGAAATACTTTGGGAAGAAGTTCATAGAAAATTTAAAAGTTAAACAACACTAACATAAATCTAGAGGAAGGGAAAAATATTTAGCCGTAAATATTTCTTTGTTTACTCAGCCCTAGATAGGGTATTAAATTTTGAATTTTTTTTTTTTTAAAAAAAACCACCAAAGAAACAAAAAATTACAAAGAAGATTAAACACATCAAATGCCAAACATTACCCGTAAGTCTGTGTTTGGCCATACATTACAAGGCCCATGGTTTTAAAAAATAAACAGACCTAAAATTTAGAATATCATTGGGGAAGAAGAATTAGAAAAACATTGGGGAAGATTACCTATAGAACCAACTTGAAATGGTTCATTGGAGAAACAATGCAGACCAGTTAGAGAAACTGGTGAAGAAGTGAACCAAATGCAAAACAATACCTGTGAGTCTATGCCTAGCCATACATTACAAGGCCAATGGTTAAAAAAAATAAAAAGACCAAAAATTTAGAAAAGCATTGGGGAAGAAGAATTAGAAAAACATTGGAGAAGAATACCAATAGAACCAACTTGAGATGGTTCACAAATAAAAAATGAAAATCTATGACAATTTTATCTTTTGAATCAATCTATCAGACAAATAAAACTATCAAGTGATAATAATAGTAAGAGAAATGTAGAATCATGTTTGTTTGACATTCATAAGCCGGCATGACAAAATCCAGAAGCTTATGGCAGACAGGCTTGGGTCTGTGTAGAGCCAAGGGTCACATTCAATATACTTATCGACTTTATTTATAGTAGAACTAGAACAACTCAACTAAATATGGTGAAACTAATTTTGATCGTTAGCAGGATAAGCTATGGCTACCAAATGGGGAATCAACCATGCTAGACAATCACTAATAATGCTGCAATTAATAAGACGAAACTAAGTAAGAAACAATGGCAATAATGTGCATAGAAAATTTAAGTTAAAGTCAAACCATAAAAAACACAAGGACATGATCTATCACAAGAAAAAATGACGATCTATCGCAATTTTATCTTCTGAATCAAACTATAAGACAAATAAAACTATCAGGTGGTAATAATACTAAGAGAAACATGAAATCATGTTCTTTTGACGTTCATAAGATGGTAGGCCACGACGGAAACTATTTAGCCCTAAATAGTTCTTTGTTTACTCAGCCCTAGATAGGGTATTAGATTTTAAAGTTTTTTTTTTAAGAAAAGGACCACCAAAGAAAAAAAAAGTTACAAAGAAGATTAAACACATCACCACCGAAGAAAAAATAAATTACAAAGAAGATTACATGGCTACCAAGTGGGGCATCACCCATGCTAGACATTCACTAATAATGCTGCATTTAATAAGTCGAAACCAAGTAAGAAATAATAGCAATAATGACGCATAGAAAATTTAAGTTAAAGTCAAACCAGAAAAAACACAAGGACCTGATCTATCACAAGAAAAAATGACGATCTATCACAATTTTATCTTCTGAATCAAACTATAAGACAGATAAAACTATCAGGTAGTAATAATACTAAGAGAAATGTAAAATCATGTTCTTTTGACGTTCATAAGCTGGTAGGCCACGACAAAGGGGAAAATATTTAGCCCTAAATAGTTCTTTGTTTACTTGGCCCTAGATAGGGTGTTGGATTTTAAAATTTTGTTTAAAAAAAAAAAGACCACCAAAGAAAAAAAAATACAAAGAAGATTAAACACATCACCACTGAAAATGGTTGAGATAATCGAAGCAGTCAAATAAACATCTACCTATATGAGGATAAAATGTCGAGAAAAGGAATTCGTTATCATCAAAGATCCTCATGCTTCATTAATTCTAAATGCTAGCTCAAAATATTAATTGTACAGGAAAGCTTGTGAAATCACTATGAAAGGGCTTCACATCTCGTAGTTATAAGAAAATGGAATTCAAACACATACATTATCTGAGACCAAGATTTTCAAACGATGAGCACATCAAAATATGCAAAGTAGCAGAAGTATAAGCACCTTATATAAATCCATGTGGAACTCATTGAAATAAAAGGCACCATAGCAAAAAAGATTCAAGTTTATTAATTATTTCTGACCCAAATCCTAAGACAACCACCTACTTTGTAAACCTTATACAAAGTATATAGTATATGAAAAAAAAAATCCCAACTACAAAACAAACTTACACGAACAAATTAGTAAAACATACCATTGTTGTTTACCAAAACCTCATTATATATATATATATCTATATATATATATATATTAGAAATAGGAAAACACATTATATAAATCCATGTGGAACTCATTCAAATAAAAGCCTTCATATATCCATATTATTAACCTTAAATAAAACAGATGTAGTACAAAACATAGTAAGCAGCAACCTACATAAAAAAATAAAGACAAACATGAGCATTGGCTATATGTAGATAAAAATAAAGGAAACAAGAATCATAACATATTTGGCAAAAAAGAAAAGAATTGGAATTCAGAAACATACATTACCTGTGATTGAGATTTTCAACTGACAATAACAGCAGCAATCTACATACCAAAATAAAGATAGACAAGCACGAGCATTACCTACAAGTAGATTGAAAAAATATGGAACAAAAATCAGAACATATTCGACAGAAAATTAGGCATATGCAATTCAAAAACATACATTACCTGAGACAGCGATTTTAAATGATGATCACAGCAAAGTATAGAAAATAGCAGAAACATAAACACATTATATAAATCCAAGTGACTCTACTTGAAATAAAAGGCATCATATTATGTGCTGAGTTTTTTCAAACATGAAAAATAAGTGAAAATACATTACCATGTGGTACTTATTGGAATAAATGGCATACTGATTTTATATAGGTGAAAATACATTACTCGAGTTTTTGAAACAAACGGCAGAACCGAACTATGTAAAAAAAACAAAGGAAAAAAAAATAGGAAAAAAGAAATGGAACTCAGGTTGAGATCTGAGGGTTTCGACTGCAAGCTTTGCAAATAGGTGAAAATTACATTACCAGATTTCTCGAAACAACCAGTAGAATCGGACTGTGTAAAAAATCCAGGAACAAAATTTTTTAATCAAGGGTTCTAATTGTTGACTTTGCAGATTCGGGTGGGGTATTGATTGGGTTTTTTTTGTAGATGGTAGAAGAAGAAAACGAAGAAGGGGTTCGATGCGATTTTTACCTGTGATTGCACACGATTTCCCTCTGCTTTCTTTGTTGATTCGAAGCCCCAAAGTTCTTCCTCCTTCATCGATTTTTTTCCCTGTAGAAAACTGGTGAAACCACCTATTCTTCTTCTTCAAAAACCAAATTATAAACCCTGTACAAATCAGCAAAAAACCCATTCAAAATCCCCACTCCATTACATGTTCGTCCAGTCCTCAAACCCCCATTGAAAACCCATAGAAATCCTCCAAAACACCATAGGAAACCCAATCTTTTTTCTTCAAAACACCCTAGCCGAAACCCTAGAAAACCCAATCAGAAAAACCTTGCTGTAAGAGAAGTCGACCAGTAATCCGATGGATTGGCTGCAAAGCCTCCGTTAAACCCAACGAAATCTCTGTAGAAATCCCATTCAAACCCTAGCCAAAACCCAAAAACTGAACTCTTGCTTCCCTGTTCGTCCAGCCCTAAAACCCGAATCAAAACCTTCATAAACCCCTTCAAATCCCAACACATAAAAGAGAAAAGAGAAGGAAAAAAAAGAAGAGAGAGAATAGGCCTTCAACCATCCCATATCTGTTTCTCCACCAGATTACTGGTTTCTATTAGTAATGAAATAAGAGGAAGGGAGTAATAATACCATTATGAGCACCTTCTGCCGTTAATGGTGTGCTCAGAAGGTGAGTGCCAATGGCATTGTTGGAGGACATATTGAGTGTCATTAATTTGGATTGATCCGGCGCCACCTACCCACTTCAACTGCATCCAAATATGAATCAAAATTCAAGATCAACAACGAATATATGATTGTAAATTAATGGATGTTTCACAAACTACTCCCAGAAACTGCAAATAATGCAAAAAATAATAAAGCAGATATTAGCTGCAAGACAAAAATAATTGCACTATAACATCATTATATGATCAGTATTCCATTTTAGGTGAGATTATTTGCTCAATTTGAAAGTTTTTACATAAAAGTAATTAAGTTATTTATTTGTGGCTTATCAAGCCCTCCTGGTTAGTAACCAAACAAAATTGAAAGTTCAAAAAAAAAAAAAAAATCCTCCCGTCCTGCTTGTAGGCAAATGAAGACAGGTGGTGCATCATATATATATATATATAGTAATCTTGCAAAAGGTTTCTATCAAGAAGAAGAAGATGATCTTTCAAAATGTAGGTATGCGGAAAAACTTGAATTGATCATGGAGCTGTTAGATCTGTATGGAATCTCTCTTATGGAGAGAGAGAAAGAGAGAGAGAGAGTACAGACGACACAACTTATTCAAAAAGTCAGAAATAACTTGACTAAAACAAATATACGGAATGGATTTTACCGTGCAAAGGGTGAAAATGACATTTTATCCTCTCATAATCAATTTGTATAATAACACAAAAAATAAGTACCAAATCACGACAAAATACGTGTATAAGATCCAAATTACCTTGAAGAATAAAAGAATAAAAACAATAGCTTTTATTATGCGAAATGATAAAAATGACATTTAGCAAAGATGAAATTGATAGGAACAAGATGACAAACGTTATCAAAGCGATCAATAATACAACTACAAACAAATAGAACATAGATTTCAGTCTGCGAAGTACGGAAAAGATATTTTGCTCCCACGTAACCAATATAACTCGCTATCTTCACTTTTTATATATAAGGTTCTTAGGTACAAAGAACCGAAGAAAAATATCTGACGCCTCTGAGAGGGTTTTGAAGGGTAAGAGATTTCGTTTAAGAATTCAGATCCTTTCAACGCTCATATGATGATTCCTACAATTTTCTAGCTCTTTTCTTCGAACAGGTTATTTGCAATTTCGGTTTCTCCAGGAATCTAATAAGCTATGTCGAACAATAACGGGTTTGCAGGTATTTTGATTTTCTTTTCCATTTATTGTATTTCAAGCCATTGGAAGGATACCCATTTAGGTTTTCCGGATAATTCTTAATTTCTTCTGCACCAGTGGGCTTCTTTGTTCATAAATTACAAGCAATATAGATCGTGTGATGTGTGTGTGTGCGTGTGTAAATATAAATATA
>JAUPMG010091237.1:0-12559 GCA_031762675.1 Pachysandra terminalis
TTAAGAAACTCATGTTGCATTTGAGCCCATGTAGTGATAGTATTTGCCTCCAAGGAATTCAGCCAATGCTTGGCTTTGTCTTTAAGTGAAAAGGGGAATAGCCGCATCCTTAAAGCATCTTCGGAAAAATTCTGCAAATTAATGGTAAAGCAGATTTCGAGGAATTCATCGAGGTGCTTGAAAGGATCCTCATTATTAAGTCCAAAGTACGATGGAAGCATTTGTATAACTCTGGACTTAATCTCATAGTGAGTTGCAGCAACTTGCGGAAACTGAATGCAAGAAGGAGAGATGTATGTGTTAGGGATATAGTGATCCCTAAGCAATACTGGCCTCTCTTCTTCTGCTGGTTCCGTGGTCACAGGTGTATGCGTTTTTACCAAGCTAGAGTCTTTATGGTCCGTTCGAATTCTTGGTTGCAAGATAAAAGTGATAGGGCCAAGGATCTCCTACCTTTCATACACCAGTAACAGAAATAATCTAAACAAAATTAAAAGAAAATAGCTACCACCTGGCTGTGGTGGCTGCTGGAAGAAGTTTTAAGCAATTCTGGGAAGTTTTGTAGAACAGTCGCTCGATCGCACCGATTTCGATCTATCGAATTGCGCTCGATCGCACTTCTGCAATCGATCCTACGCCGCTCGATCTCAAACATGCGCTCGATCGTCTGTGCGGATAGAACCTGAAAATAAACAATACACACAGCCGTAAAAAAGAAAAAAAAATCTAAACTAAAATCTAACGAATTCAAATAGACCTAATCTAACAAAATTAGCAATCTAAACCGTAAACCAGTCCCCGGCAACGGCGCCAAAAATTGGTGTGTCAATAATATTAACTACTCGCAATAGGACGAATCCTTGTAGGATAGGGCTATTCGAGGGTGTCGAACCTCAAGGACTGATGGGGTTTTGATTGTTAAATTACCAGATTAATCTAAGTAAATTAATTAGACAAAGAAAAGGAATTTTTATAATCTATTTCTAAAAATCAAAGTAAACTAAAGTAAAGTGGATTAAATCAATAAGGAAAATAGTAGAGTGTTGATGATCCCTCTAACCCCTTCCTTATGGTAATCTCATGAATTCTAAGCATTAATTCACTGTCTAAAAAACATACTTGTGTGGCTACAAGCAAACACAATGTCCCAAAAAAGTATCATGCTAAGAATAAGCATAGCCTATCTTTCGATTTCTCTAGGCATAAGCTATCAAATTGTTAAGCATGATTTACACTATCATATGAGATAAGTATAACCCATCTTCGGTTGGCACGACCTGTCTACCTATACTAACTAATCTAGTTTGTAGCACAACTCGTCCTCCCTAGGCATGGCCTATCAAATCCTATCATACTCATTATGTCATTAGGCACTATTGCATGATTAGTATTCTTATAATCACAGAAAATAGGAATACTTTGGGTTCAATCCTAACAAAAACTAATGGCCAATCATTCTATTAGGCTTGAGTATTAAACATTAAAGTCCGATTTCTATAAATCTTCTTAATCATGCAATCAACAAATAGTGGATAAAAACAAACCTAGATTGTTGTTTTAGGCACTCATGGAAATTTGATCTTCAATACTCAATCCTAATTAAAAAGGTTTAGCCACTCACGAGATTAAACCATAATTAAAAAGGTTAGAGTTTACATCAACACTCCACAAGGGAGTTTAGCCACTCATGAAAATTTGATCTTCAATAAGGTTGTAGAAGGTCATCTCCAAGATCAGCATACGCTCCAGTAAGCAAGCAAAACGAAGAACAACAAGAATGTGAAGAACACGAAGAACAGTATGAAGAACAGAGATTTCTCACGAATTCTTATTCAAATCAAACTCTAATTCGGTTCATAATAATCTATATGACCCACTAATAGTCTTATAATATATGTTTTCTAATCTAATAATTATCCAGAAGAAAAGGAAGACAAATCACAATCGGACTTAAACTCCAGACTACACGCGGAACTGCTGTTGTGTCGAGTGCGCTCGATTGCATCGCATATGCGATCGATCCCACATCTGCGCTTGATCGTAGTACGATCGATCCTAGTGCGATCGATTGACTGTATAATTCTAGGCTTTCTTTTGGCTGCACTTGGACTTGTTCCTTTTGGGCTTCACTTGGGCCTTCTCCATGGGTTTCTTCCATGGGCTTCAAGGTGTAAGTGGGCTTGGATTTGGGCATTGATCACCTCCTCTTACGCGCCTTGAAGCTTAATCCATTTGAAGCTTTAATTAACTTGATTTAGGCCATATCTCCCTCACCATCCTTAGACCTGCAAAACACTATAATTGCATTAATTCATTCACATTAACATATCTCTAAGACTAACATATAGCAGTAATAGGTCCAAAAGTATAAGTGTTACACACTTATCAGCGCCACTATTCCTGGGATCGCAGTATGAGCATCTCGACCTACTGTGTGAGGATGTGGCCAGAAGCCGAGGAGAGAGGTTGGTGGAGATACTGGTGGATGCCAATTTTTGCCAACTTTTCCTGTGGAAGTGGTACCTCAGGACTTCTCGGGCGTGGAGGAGATCATCACCGCCATGTGCGTGGATTCTGCTCCCAGGGCTTTGGTTTGGTCCGGATTCCGTCCCAAGTGCAACATCCGGTTGCGCTAAGTAATGGATGTTGAGGCGGAGTTCGAGTACCGACCCTACCGTAACGGAGGGATCAGGCTGTTGCAACCCTTCGGGGTTATGGTGGTGGCAGATGTGGAGAAGAGAACCAATGCCTGGCTTCAACTCTCCCCGGAGAAAAGGGTGTTCCTGATGATCCTCCTCCCAGGGTACCTGATCAGCCTGGTCAGGGAGTACGGGAGCAGCTTCTCGGTCTACAACTCGCAACGCGTCCTCCGGTAGTTCGGGTTTGATCAGATCGTCCCTCCTCGTGATGTGGATTTTACGCCAACTTCTTTGGAGGTCACGGAATTCACCAGGGTGAGGTTCCTCCGAGCAAGTGGCTACCTGGGGATGGATAAGGGCTTCAAAGCCACCCTCATCGCACCTGAAGGGCAAGGGAGAGTGACTTCTTGGTGGTCAGACTATTGGCACAAGAGTCTGGTCAGCTTGGACTTCTGCAGAGACAATCCGGCGCCCTCGAAGATCGACCTTGGAGGACTGAAGGAATAGAGGCTGCGAAGGAACGACAAGAACCACTCCTTCCAGACTGGGGATGGCCACCCCATACTCCACGAGACTCCTGGTCACCTTGTGATTCAGGCTGTCTATGAATGGAGGCAGGAAGGAAGTGCTCCTGCAATTGAGGAAGCTCCTGAGGCAACGTTTGAAAAGGCTTCCCTCGCTCAGACTGAGGAGGTAGAGAAAGTGGATGATGACCATTTCCCAATTGGGAATCTTCTTCCGAGAAGGGGTACCAGCGCGAGGGTGCCCAGACTCCCGCCAAGGGCACCAGTGGTAGCTCCAGTCACCACCATCACCCTAGAGCGTATCTTGGAGGGGATCCAGTCAGCAGGGACAATCTCCTTTGCTGAGGTTGTGGTTCCTGGCCTAGTCCAAGGACAATCTCCACCCAGGTCGCGGGTCAGGGTGAAGACTATTGTCACCTGAACTCTGAAGGTAAGAATTGTTGACATTTTACTTCAATTTTGCTTCTTATGTGAATATATCTTGACTTTTTTCGCTTGATTTTGTAACAGACAGCAGCCGGGGGAGCAGAGGAGGGATTGGAGATCAGTGACTCCTCTGCTCTATCTCCTCCAAAAGGAGCTGGAGGTCAATCCTCGAGGGTGCCAGCTGGGATCTTTCTGGAGGGAGTTGCACCTGGGACTGGCAGAGTACCACTGCAAAGGGGTTGTTGGAAGCTCCAGAGTACCTCCCCCATCCTTCGAGGGCTCTTCTTCTGGTGAGGACCTTTCCTTCTTGTGTATACTTTGATTGCTGAAGAACTTTCCTGACTGACCTGTGTATTTGTTGTTGCAGCTACTGCAGAAGGAGGAAGGGTTGGGGGTAGAGTACCTCTTATAATCCCTTCGACCTTGCCATAGAGAGATCTTGGCAAGGCTCCTTTGGGGGTGGAGCGAGAGAGGGAAACTCCCAGGGTGAGCAGGAGCCCTCTTGCTCCCTCGTCAATGGCTTCTGGCAGTACTCCTGCCTGAAGGGACGAGCAAGGCGAGGCTGCGGAGCAGGCAGCTCTTGCTGTAGATCCTCTGACTATTGTATACACTGTCTCGGTAAGTAGTTCTTCCTTTTGAGTCTTCCTTTAATTATCTTTGGCATAATGTTTGACTAACACTTGCTGTCTGCAGGATGACGAAGCAATAGTCTCCCTCGTTCCCTCGAATATTAGAGAGGGAAGGAGGAGCATTGGCGAGCCAGCAGTGCCTCCTGTATATACTGAAGCTGAGGACGTTGTTCCTGCTGCTACAGAAAAGGAAGAAGAAGTTTCCTCTAGGAAGCTGTTTGTTCCGGTGGAGGCCACAAGTGTACATACAGCAGTGGCTCCTCCTCCTGAACTTACTGCTCCTGCGGTAGAACCAGCCCAAGAACCTGTTGTGCCTGCTACTGATCCGACGAAGACAATAGCAGAAGATACTTCTGAAGTCGTTCCTCCGAAGGAACTCGAGGTTGCAACAAAGCCTTCCCTCCCTACAGTGCCTTCCCAAGTAGCTGTAGGGATCTTAGGTACCCAGGCTTTAACTCCCATTGTTGGTTTAAAGCGCAGGAGGGGAAATTTCGCCATTCCCGTGATTTAGAAGAGGAGGGAGTTGTCCCCTAATCAAGTGGAGAAGATATTGAGAGGAGATATTGGATGGACCTGATCAGAGCGACGTATGGGGAGATCGTGCCTGAGACAGCGCAGCTGGATCCTAGGTTCAAGACATTCGAATATAGAGAACTTTGCAGGCTTCTGGAGATCATGAGTCGAAGGACCCTGCATAGCATAACTGAGGAGGATCTGGCTGTCTGGGGAAGAACAGTGAAGAACTTGAGGATATGAAGTTCGAGCTGGATTGGCTGGTTAATTGGCTGAAGCATCTAAGGGTCAAGGTGCAGAAATGCATCAAGGTCAAAGTACTGGAGAATCTTGCTGCAGCCCAGTAAGAGGAAATGAAGAAGTGTCAAGGTGCCTTCGAGAAGTGTAAGGCTGATTTGAGGCAAGTGGAGCAGAATATCGCAGAGCTAGACTCGCTGATGACAAGAGATGTGGAAGAATGACTACAAATCCTGCAGAATATTGAAGAAGCAGCGCGAGTGGTAGCTGAAGAGCAAGCTAAGTTTATGGAGGTGCAGATTGCTCTCATAAGAGCCTCCCTTCCTGTTCCTGGCGCTTCCCATCTTGGAGTTCTCGAAGGTGCCTTCGAAGGCGTAACTGAATCCCAACTGACTGGGGCTCCTTGGCTTTCCTTCTATCTTGTAATAATTTTATTTTTGTGTATTCTTAGTAATGACAAGATTCTTTTGCTATAGAAACAAAATCGTTATCAATAAAAATACTTCCTTAGCCATTTTCGATTTACAACTTCTTGAGTTGCATTCTCCTCCAATGGACTGATCTTATAATATCCCAAGGCTTGAGTTGAAGTAACGTCAAAAGGACCTTCCCACTTAAGAGAAACATTAGGCTTTACAGCAGTACTCCTTGTATACCAAGTTGTTTGTAGGACTAGTTCGCCAACCTGGAAGCTTCTTGGTCTGACCAATTTTTGTAGGCTTGAGCAATGATCTGATGGTAGTGCAAATTGCTTTCCAAAGCCTTTTTCCTTCTCTCATCTTGATTGTCCAACTCTTGAGCGCGTAGGAGGGCAAAGTCTCTGAAGTCCCAATCCACCCCATTAGTATGTAGAATCCTTGCTGAGGCGACTTGAAGTTCAACCGGAATGAGAGCTTTTGCTCCAAACACCAGAGAGAAAGGGGTTGCATTTGTAGCCCTATGCTCACTCACCCTGTATGCCCACAAGGCTTGAGGTAGAGACTCATTCCATCTTGTGGGTTGGTCATACACCATCTTGCTTAGAATCCTGATCAAGGTTTTGTTGGTGGCTTCAACTTGACCATTTCCTTGGGGGTAGTAAGGATTAGCCTTATTGTGTAGGATTCGGTAGTGTACAGTTATCTCTCTAACTGGCCTATTGAGGAAAGAAGTTCCATTGTCTTTGATGATCCTTTAAGGGGGACCAAAACGGAGGATAGTGTTATCCCTGATGTATTGAGCTACTGAAGCTCCATTGGCTCTTCTTGGAGAAATGGCTTCAACTCATTTTATGAAGTACTCTGTGGCCACCAAGATCCAAGAATGCCCACGCCGACTCATAGGATTAATGGGTACAATCAAATCCAGGCCCCAAGTGTGGAATGGCCATGGAGTAATGATTAACTGCATTTCCTGAGAAGGTTTACGGGGGATGCCATCTTGAATCTGGCACTTCACGCATTTCTTCACAAAGTCTATTGCATCTGCTGCCATGGTAGGCCATTAGTAACCTATGTCTTGGAGCTACTTGTATAACTTCTTCTTTCCTTTATGTGGTCCAGACGTGCCGCCGTGGACCTCTCGAAGGACAATGAAGATTTCTTGTGTGCCTAAGCAACGCAGAGGGGTATCGTTGAAGCTCCTTCGAAACAGTTCTCCTTCCTCCATGTAGAATCGAGGGATCTTACGTTTAAGCTGAAAAGCTTCAGACCTGTCTGAAGGCAGGATTCCATCTCGAAGGAACTTGATGTATGGTTCCCTCCAGTCTGTAAACTCGTAAACAGGGAAAGCTTCAGCAACATCAAGTGGCTCTTGGCACTTGGTGCAGGAAAGTTGTAGCCTGGCAGCCTCAAACGCCATGGAAGGACAATACACTCCTGATCTCTGAAGTCGTCTGTATAGGGCAATGGAATCTGGAAGCCCACAGGTATCATCACGCATAACTTGCATCTTTTCTTTGGCTTCCTCCAGCCCAATGCATCTGAAGATACTGACTCCTTTATAGTAGAGAGCTTTCCCTTGCTTGGAAACGTTCACCAGTATCTTCAAAGGAGTAGTACAAGTTCGGTGGGGAAGGTTCTCCAGATCACAGACAATCTGATACCTCCAGTCTCCTTCTGCAATAGGTTATTCATCCTCTTGAAGCAGTTGAATAGAGGGAGTATTCCTTTGGGTGACTTCCAAAGTAGTTGTGTCGAACTCGAACTGGAGTCTGTTTCCTAAGTTGGCCAAGGCATCCGCATGCTTGTTCTTGCTTCTCATGGTGTAATTCAAGGAATAGCTTGAGAATCTTCGAAGGAGGGCTTGTATGGCTGTCATGTAAGGAACTAGGTCTGGTTCCTTGACCGTAAATTCTTCATTGATTTGGGAGACCTCTAAGGAAGAGTCTCTTGAGATCCGGATGTTCTGAACATTCAGTTGGCGTTCGCAAGGCTTCATACTCTGCTCTGTTGTTCGTGCAAGGGAAGTCCAGCTTGAAAGAGAAGGAGAATTGCTCTCCATTGGGGGCGATCAGCTCGATCCCCGCTCCACCCCCTTGAGAGTTGGATGATCCATCGAACTTCATTTGCCATTCCTCTTCAGAAACCACAGATACCTCGCTTATAACTTCATCCTCTTCTTCATGAGTAAAGAAGGCAGCCAACAGATCAGCCACAGCCTGTCCTTTGATGGCTCTAGGAGTCTCGCACACGATCTCAAATTGGGCTAGTTGAAGTAGCCATTTAATGTGTCTTCCATTATGAATGAGCTGAAAGAGAAGATACTTAATAGGGTCGCTCCTAGTCACCAGGTGAATAGTATGTTGAGGTAGGTAGTGCTTCAGCTTGTTCACCATGTGTATTAGGGCAAGAAAGAGAAGATACTTAATAGGGTCGCTCCTAGTCACCAGGTGAATAGTATGTTGAGGTAGGTAGTGCTTCAGCTTGTTCACCATGTGTATTAGGGCAAGACAAGATTTGTCTATCGTGGATTATCTGACTTCAGCCCCTATAGAAGTTTGCTGATGTAATAGGCAGGTCTTTCGAAACCTTGCTCATCCTTTTGAGTGAGCAACCTCCTATAGTTCGATTAGTGAAAAAGATGTACAACCGGAGAGATTTCCCTCGAATGGGAGCCATCATGGTATGAGGATGAGCAAGTATTTGTTTAACGGCTTCGAATGCTTTCTGATGTTCTTCCTTCCAGTCAAAGGAAGCCTTCTTCTTCAGGAGTGGCATGAGGGGAACCAAGTGGGCGGAAAGTCCGGGTATGAACCTCTAGATGTAGGATACCCGTCCAAGGTAGGACTTCAACTCCTTCTGGGTCCTAGGAGGAGCTAAGTCAATCACAGCTTTGGCCTTCTTGGGATCCAGGTCTATCATGTGCCTATGGAATATAAACCCAAGGAACTTCCCATAGGAAACCCCGAAGGCGCACTTCGCGGGATTCATCTTGAGTTTATACATTCGGCATCTTTGAAATACTTTTTCCAAGATGGCAAGATGATCTCCCTTCTTGGCTAACTTGATGACCAGATCATCCACATAATCTTCAATTTCCCCATGCATCATGTCATGGAATATAGCAGTCATGGCCCTTTGCTCAGTTGCCCCAGTATTCTTAAGCCCAAATGGCATGACTGTATAGTAGAAGTTGCCCAAAGGAGTTCTGAAAGTAGTCTTTTCAGAGTCCCTTGGGTCCATCATGATCTGGTTGTACCCCGAAAATCCATCCATGAAGGAAAACATCTTATTCCCCGCTGCGGCATCAATCAGTATATCCATCTGAGGCAAAGAGACATCGTCCTTTGGACAAGCATTATTGAGATCTCTGAAGTCTACACAACATCTAATCTGCCCATTTTTCTTCCTTACAGGGACTATATTGGACAACGAAGAAGGATGTTGGATAGGTTTGATGAAACCCGCTTGCAAAAGCTTCTCGACTTCAGCCTTGATCTGCAACTCTATGTACGGCTTGAAGGTCCTTGATGCTTGCTTGATAGGACGCATCTCAAAGGAGAGGTGGAGTCTGTGAGTCACCAACCCAGGATCAAGACCTAGCATATCTTCATAGCTCCATGCGAAGACATCTTTGTACTGGGAGAGCAGTGCTATGAAGGCCTTCTTGTGATCTGGCTCAAGGGAGGAGGAGATCTGCACTGGTTTGTTAACGGTTAGATCCTCTCCAAGATCAATCGTAGTCAATTCTTCCTGAACAGCCTGAACACCGTCTTGTAAGTGTCCTAGGGCTTGTTTAACTTTGGATTCAGGAGCTTCTGGAATTTCTTCACTAGGGATACACTGCAAGACGTTAGCGGATGGAACCCCCTGTGATTGCTATAAGCGATAGACATGTCTCCCATCTGGGAGGTCTACCCTTATACAACGGACCTTCGAAGGTCGAGGGCCTTCCGAAGGAGATGTTGTTGATGAAGTCGGTGTTGATGAGACTGGAATTGAAGAAGACGGTGCTGGGCGAGCGGTTGGTTCCAGGGTAGTCTACAAGGGTAACAGAGTCCCTTGAGGCTTGGCAACACGACATTCCTCCTCCGGAGCAAACCCATCATAATGGTTTGCCTCAGTGTAGTGTGTCTCTAATTCATCAAAGGGGAAAGGTTTTGCCACCACCCTGACGATCTTCCCATTCCAGATTCCCTTCAAGCACTAATGGTAGGTGGAAGGTACCACCTTCGCCCTGTGTATCCATGGTCTGCCCAATAGCGTGTGAAACGCCACTCTGTCATCAATGACATAGAAGGTGGTAGGGAATCTGAAGGAACCTACACGGAGGTTAAGAGAGATGTAACTCATTGTCTGTTGCCATTGGGTATCAAAACCCAGAATCCGGATCTGGCTAGGGATGATGCATTTACTGAAAACACCAATCGCCTCCAAGATCTTTAGAGGAATGAGATTGACTGCAGAGCCACCGACTTCCACACCTTGTAAGGTAGCATTCACATGCAGGGGTTTGTTATGGTCTTCTAAAGACGCCATCATGTCTTCCTCCGTGAAAGTTATGACATGCTTGCCAAGTCGTGGAGAATGGTGTGTGGAAGCTTCTTAGCAGTTGAAGCACTGGAAATGGTATTTCTTCATAATTCTCAGTAATGCCTGAGTAGCCTCCGCCTGCATCTCTGAGGTGAACTGCATATCCTCAAAGAACATCTGGAATTTGGTGATACCTCGTGTAGTCTCACTGGATTGGGGGTCAGACCTCTGCCAGTTGGTAAAGATAGACATCATCTGCACTGCTTCTCTTCCCTTTCCTTTGTGCTGAGGAAGAGGGTCAGTGTGTACCTTTGCATCCGGGATTTCAATATCTCCAGCAGTCAGCCTAGCATGGAAGAGCTTCCTCATGGCCCAACAGTCCCAATAGTCAAAGGTGAAATGACGAGAATGGCGGTGGAACTTGCATTATCGCGGGGACCGTTTGTCAGCCTCTGAGGGTTCCTTCTCGATAGGCGGTTGCAAGACACGATCATCCTTGATCCACTCCTACAGTAGAGCATCTAACTGGGTAGGAGAACAGGTTGCTTCTGGAGGTGGCGCGCGTCTTTCGCGGTTGTTGTTGTTGGTGTAGCTGCTAGGCCTGCCTTTCCTTTTAGGAACATGCTCTTCCTCCTTGTCTGTAGTGACAACCAAAGCGTGTTTCCTCTATATCTTCTTCTCAAGAGCAGGAATAGAAGCATTCGTCCGCTTGGCGTACTCGTATAGCTTAGTGAAGCTTTTGATCTCGTGGTTCTCTATGTGGATGCGGTATGGTAGGAGCATACCGTTGATGCAGATCCTAATAAACTTCTCCTCAGAAGCTGCCTCCGTGCAGGTGATCACCAGGTCCCTGAAACATTTGACGTGCTGGACCAGGTCCTCCTCTTGCTTTTGCCTCTCTCGGCTGAGATCATGATGGTGAGCTTTTCTTCAATGATGAAGAATTTGTGGTGGAACAGAGACACCATATCTTCCCATGCATGCACAGAGCCAGGCTCTAACCTGCTGTACTAGGTATAAGCTCGCTCAGAGAGTGATTAGGAGAACTCCCTTCGATGCAATTTTTTGTTGCCAGCGTAAGCTCCAAGTGCTTCTATGAAGCAACTAACATGCTCTCTGACATTCCCGTTTTGCCTTGAGAGCTGGGGAAAGACAAGAGTTTCGTAGTCTTTGGGAAAAGGAAAGATAAGGAGAGCCTCAGGGTACGAAGGACAAAAGTCACTATTAATCCAGTCTGTATCTTTGGATTGGGACTTCTGAAGAAGAGCTTGAACATCTGCTATAGTAACAAAACTTGTTTTGGGTGCAGATGGAGATATGGAAATGTAAAGAGAAGGATTTGCTATAGGAGAAGTTTTGATAGGAGGATTTACTGAAGAACTGGGAACAGGTTTGCTAGGCAAAGCGTTTAGCTGAGCCTGCAGAGTAAAAATGGTTGCCCTAAGAGATTTAGCCATCTCTTCAGGGTCTTAAGGAGGAATAGGATCCTAAGGAGGATTATGTTCTGAGACGTCTTTCATAGAAGGAGTAGTGCTGGAAATGGATGGATCCATAAGGAAAGGATGAGATGAAAGCAGCAGTAAGTTGGAGATAAAAGGAAACACTACAGACTCCCCAGTGAAGTCGCCAAAAATGGTGATGACAGATTTGTAAAGACTAAATATATTAGAGTAGAAGGACAACTAATACATATGGACCAATACAATCATCTACCCAAAGAAAAGGTAGGAAAGTCTGTTTCACGACAGCCTAAACCGTCGCGCAGCCGTTCTGTCAAGAGCGTTCCTTGTCAACTTTGACCTGTGGAGAAGACAAAGAGAAGGGACAAGAAGGAAGGGAATATTACAATAACTGAGAAAACAGTTAGAATCCAATCACAGAGTAGTAAAACCTCACAATTAAAGACTCTTCTCTTTCTCTTTCAGTGTCTTTTACTCACTGTTGTTTCAGATTTCAGGGTTTTCTAGTTTTGAACTTGGACTTCCTATCCTGATCAGATACTTCAGATCCTCTTCAATGGAGGATGGGTTCTGGTATTTGTAGGGAGTTTCCCACTCCAAAGAGGACAAATGTCACTCGGCTAAGCGTTTAGAGGGGGACCCTCATGTGCTAAGCAAATCCTGAGTGACATGTGGTCTTGGATAATATCTTGAGGGACGCGTATTTTTCAATACGGCTAAGTTACTTCCAGAGAAAGAGACCAAATCATATCAAACCTTAAAAACTGCTCTGTGAAAGGTTGCTTGGGAACTTGAGCAACACAGATCAAGAGACGTGTATTACTTTCACACAAATCTCAAGGAGCAACGTCACCATTCCTGCTGTCATTCCAGATAAGACAAAACCCCCTTTAGATAAGTTAGAAAGCAGGTATTTATAAGTCGGTGAGATTTTTACCACGTGCTTTCCATTCTGAGAATCCATCTCAATCACCATTTTAGGGGACAATTCAATGTATAGGGCACTTTGCTGAATTCGTATATTTTGAAGGAGAACTCCTTTTGGCGGCTATCTTCCTTTCAAAGAAATCAAGAACAACTATATACGTACAGGGTGATCGGTGTATTCTCGAATTACCCATGTAGAGAACTCGAGACTGAGTGTCTCATCAGGGAATTCGTTTTCATGATCAATTGTCC